>AWUE01014557.1:0-38836 GCA_001974825.2 Corchorus olitorius
TTGAGCAAAGATGATGGTTGTGAAAAGGTGGATGGGACTCTTTATAGAAGTTTAATTGGCTGCTTGTTGTATTTGGCAGCAACAAGGCCTGACATCATGTATTCTGTCAGCCTCTTGTCCAGATTTATGCAAGCTCCAAGTGAGATGCACTTGAGAGCAGCTAAAAGAGTCTTGAGATACGTTAAAGGTACAATGAACTTTGGAGTTTTGTTCAAAAAGTCAGCAGAGTTGAAGCTTCATGGTTATGTTGATAGTGATTGGGCAGGCTCATCCGATGACATGAAGAGTACATCGGGTTATTTGTTTTCTCTTGGTTCTGGAGTCTTTACTTGGAACTCCAAAAAACAAGAAACTGTGGCTCAATCCACAGCTGAAGCTGAATATATTGCAGCCTCCAGTGCTGTTAATCAAGCTATTTGGCTTAGAAAGCTGCTGCTTGATCTTAGCTCGGATGTGCAACTTGCTGACATTTTAACCAAGGCTTTGCCCAAAGGAAGATTTGAGAAGCTTAGAGAAACAATTGGCGTTTGCTGCAAACTAGCCAAGGAGGAGTGTTGAAGTTTGGCTAAATTTGCAGCTTGACTTTTGAAGAAATTGCAGCAGATCTTTTTGAAGAATTTGGAAGCTATCATTAAAGACTAAGTTAAGTAATCTTTTGTCAACTTGTTTCTGGTTTTGTCAGAACAAGTTTATGTTTTTCAAATTTTATATATATTATGTCAGTATTAGGTTCTAGCTTGTCTTTTATGTTTTCTAACTAAAACTAAATTATTGTAGACAAGATCCAAGATATCTGAACCACTCTTTATCTGCTGTAATCTTTGTAAGTTTATATTTTTTGATGAATGAAAGTTATTATGTGTGAGCTTTTGTTTTAACAGAAACCTCTCCCTCTCCTTCACTCATTCTGTTTTCCTTGGTCTGTTATGAGTTTTTTCTCTTTTAAATTCAACAGGTTTTGACAGTGATAATTGTGATAATTATATAAGATAATTATAATTTTGATAATTATATATGCTGATATCGATTAATCCACATAATGTCCCTACAATTTATCCATTAATGAAAGTAGTATAAAACTAATGGATTACCAGCAGCTGGTCCAAACCAGATATCAAGTCAGGGTGGTAATGGCAGGTATACAACCAGCCTCTGTTTTGTTCTGTGAAGTGGTGGGCTATGAATTATGAAACAATATGAGATTTATATGTCAACTTTGTTTACTTGCTGGTAGGCAAATCCATGTGAATCATGGTTATCTAATGATGTATGTAAATGGACTAAATTGACAAGTTTCCCTTCAATTGCAGCAGGAATTTAGTATTGACCATTTTCTATATATATACTAGTAACTAGTAACAGAAGCCCTATAGATCCATATCTTTCTATATGAATTTTGATAATTAGTTGGTAAACAAGACCATGTGAAAGGCTGAGGCCTATATGAATTTTGTCCCAAACAAGCAAACCCCACAAAATGATTCTGAGCCTTTCAATTTAACTTCAAAACCATTCCATCTATATATATCCACTCATTTCTGTCAAAGGGTCATCACTCAAACAACTCAAGAGTACTTAATTTTCTTTGTCTTAGCAATTTTCTTTAACCTTTTATATAGTTCAAAATCTCAAATTTCTCATCAGAAGCAATGGCAACTCGTTTTCTAGCTAAGCAAATTTTGCGCCGATCTGTTTTTGCTGCAACAAGTGGAGACGTAGTACCAAAAGGCTTCTTGGCAGTTTATGTTGGGGAGACCCAAAAGAAGAGATACGTGGTTCCAGTAACTTTCTTGAACAAACCTTCGTTCCAAGCTTTGCTGAGTAAAGCTGAAGAAGAGTTTGGGTTTGATCACCCTATGGGTGGTTTGACAATCCCATGCAGAGAAGAGACTTTCATTAACGTCACTTCCAAGTTGAACGGGTAAAACTACACAAGTCAATCAGTTTGAGATTGCGTGTAATGGATGACTCGTCGCTTCTGCCACGAATCACAGCTCCGAGCCAATTTGATAATGGTGGAATGGAACATCAGCAGCAGGTCATGGTCGACACTCGACATTCATTCTGAAAGAAGGACTTTAACGTTTACGCTTGGAGATCAGAAAAACAAAAGAAAAGCTTTTGTTTCAAGTCTCAATTCCATTGAAGCATTTCGACGAACATTCGACTAAATGAGGCCTCGGCGCCTGGCAAATCAGAGACAATATCACAATAGCCAGTGATGGTTGAAAACAAACAGAAACAATTTGTTTAACTCGGTTATCATGAACCAAATCAAAATGTACTATTATACTTTCATGAAAAGAGAACAATAAAGAATCTTATTTTTGTTTCTTCAATGTGCAAATATCAAAAATTACATCCTTTTGTCTCTGTTTCCTTGTTATCTTGTTATGGCTTATAAACACTCACATGGATTAAGTAAGTCATTGCAAATGCAAACATTGATGCATATTTGCTTGCTATACCTTAAAATCCAAAAAGATTCTAAAGATCATATAAGGCATAGGATTCAAGACATTAATGTCTAGCTAATGTGCTTTTTTTCAATTAATCCTATACAGCAGGAGGCACAAAACCCTCTTTAAAATTTGACATGAAGCTCTGTTTTTACCTGTTCTGTTCTGGTTCAATTCTCAATATATTGAAAGCGTGAAAGTTAGTTTGGTTTAGTATTTTGGATACGCACTGTTAGTCGGAGAAAGGTAAATATTTAGGAAGCTTTCTTAGAATTATTAGAGGTAAAGTATGATCTATCATCCATCCCTTGCAAGGATTGTTATACACAGCTGGCTTCGTCATGAGGTTGTTCCCTCACATTTCTCATTTCGAGAAAAAAATTACAATGACAACTGATGAAAAGAAAGTTTGTGGAACCTGCTTTCAAGTATGATGTGGCTGGCCAAACTTTCCTTCTTTCTTTGTCTGCTAAAATTTTATATCATTTCAAGTGTCAATAAGTCTGGTTGTGGATAGAGCTACAAGCTGTACTTGACACAAATGGAGAAGAATTCTTGACATTGCTATCAAAGCTTTTACGGTTCCAAATCTTCCATATTGAGTGGGTCCTGAGTCGGCTCGTCTTGCCGCAAGGGGTAGGCAAACTTTTTTTCAAGTCTAACCAGAAATTCTTGTTTAAATGTTAGAAGACAACACCATGTGATAGCTTCATGAACCCATGTCTCTCCCATTGCTGAGAAGACCCCAGCAACTGTCCCTTAACCATTAATTCTCATTCAACATATGTCTCACTCAATTATTGGTAGAGGACAGTTTCCTTGTGTACCCTTTCAATTCATCTATATATACAAGCAAGAATAAGCCCATTGGCAACCCAATTTTCACATTCTCAAGTACTACTTTTCCAAGCCTTTTGAGATATTCCACTTCTTCTCTCCCAAAGACACTCAAGTACTCATCCTTCAAAGAAAGAAAAGAAAAAAAAATCCATGGCTATCCGCTTGCCTAGCATTGTTAGTTCTAAGAAAGTCCCCAAGGGCCACTTTGCAGTCTATGTTGGGGAAAACCAGAAGAGATTTGTGATTCCACTCTCATTCTTGAACCAGCCTTTATTTCAAGATCTGCTCGGCTTATCCGAAGAAGAGTTCGGATATAGTCATCCTACTGGTGGTCTCAGAATTCCCTGTGATGAAGAAATCTTTGTCGATGTTACTTCCCGCTTGTATTGATTTTTGAAAGATTAGTTTAACACAAATCAGCCTATACAATTTTGTAGAGCAAGCAAACATTACAAATACATGTAATCAATTTTTTCCCATCCTTTTTGCCTTGGGGAGCATATATAAGTCTCCCTAAGAGGAATATTAGAGATGGTGTTGACTTATTTCATGTACATACTTCAAATTATGGTTAATTTTTCATTAATACATCTTTTTTATGTTCAAGAAAATTTTATGAATTGTCTCACTCAACTAATGATCTATATATGTGTAACCAATTAGTTAAACAATTTATTCCATGCAACATATCAGATAAACTTTAGATCATTCTGAGACAGTTACCACTTACCAATTCCTTGCTTTTTTGCTTCGTTTGATTATTCCTTCACCATATACTTGGAATGAGGTTGACAGGTTCATAAGATTAATCTTCTGATGAACCAAAAATGTTGAACGAGTCAAAAATAATTACTTATAGATTCTGAGTAATTCAATTCTGTCATTATACAGGCGTGTTGCAATATTGTCCAAGGTAACTCAAATAAAGTCCATGAGATGATCTATATTTTATATTTTCAATCATTCTGAACTTACATTTAATGTTTTGAGTTGACTGATAGTATGAAAATACTATCATATTTCTTCTATCTTTGACAAGTTTTGCTGGATGTGACCATCCTGAGTACAATATCACATGCTAGGGGGCTTGAGTCGAGGCTCTCCGCCCCAAATTATCATTCAACCAATCCACCAAGGAGCAACTCGGTGAGAGTCATCAATCAAAAATGTCCCAGTCTTAGTGACATTAAGCATTCCAAGGGGTTTGACCATTTTTTAGTACAATATCATGACTTTCTCTAGGAAGTTTCAAGCAGCAGCATCACATGAGCTGATTGACTCACTTGTTCTAATATCTGGGGGTGCTGCAAATTGTAAACATGGTAAAAAGCTACAAAGGGTTTTGACAGTGATAACTATATATATGCTGATATAGATTAATCCACATAATGACCCCACAAGCTATCCATTAAGAAAATTAGTATAAAACTAATGGATTACCAGCAGCTGGTCTAAACCAGAATCAAATCAGGGTGGTATTGGTAGGTATACAGCCAACCTCTCTTTTGTTCTGCAAAGTGGTGGGCTATGAATTATGATCATAAATATCAAATAATAGAAACAATATGAGATTTATATATAAACTTTGTTTACTTTCTGGTAGGCAAATCCATGTGAATCATGGTTCTATAATGATATATGTAAATGGACTACATTGACAAATTTCCCTTCAATTGTAGCAGGACTTTAGGATTGACCATTTGCTATACATATACTACTAATACAAGGGGCGTTTCCCACTATCAAATTCTATATTGTCATGTATTTAATGCATCATCCATATTATAAAATTCAGTTTCAGCTCAGAAACTGGAATGTGAAAGCCATAGGCACCATGGATATTTTGCATGCAATCCTACTTTCTGAAGCAGTTATGCCTCATTTTTCTTCAAAAACCAGATATCCATTTTTAGCTCAAATGATTACCAAGTGACTTGACTTGATCTTTCCACTCTCAAATCCGTGTCCTTTATTACACTATGACTAATCATTCCCTTTTAATGTAACATCTTTCCCGGTCCCTGCCCATATCTCAACCTTATAGTCAAAGATTTTAGAATGAAGCTGCTTTAATGTTCAAAATATGCAGCTATAGCACAATATATAGTCATCAGAAATGTGGGTTAAAATAATGCCTCTGTAAGATTACTAGTTGACGACAGATACCAGAAATTTCGTGAGTTGTCATGCTTAAGATTGTCTTTTACTCTGAAGGCACAATTTGATTGCAGCAGAACAAAGACAAAATCTATAGGATATGATAATACTAGCTACTTGTAGCCTGTAGGGCATACTTCAGGTGCTCTTCAGAAGGGCTTGTCTTACAAATTAAACCTACAGAAGGAAGACATGCCTGTGATTTTGAGTTGGACATGTTCTAAGTACTCCTCCACTCTTGTCTTTAAGGGCTGCTAGCTTTCTGTGGTTGTATATCTGCCATGGAAAACAGGAAGATTGCTTAAATCTTCAAGAGGACAAGAAAACTAGTACAACTTGGATAGTCTATTGATCAAAACAAACGACAAGTCAGGTGGATATGTGAATATTTTGCAGACAAATGCATATATCTATCTGTAGAACTACATCAAAGAAAGAAACTTGTAGCTTATATGTCTTAAATCTCCTTGATGTCAAGTGGGTGTGGCAATGTGGGTCCATTAATTGTCTGTTATGGTTGGGCATTAATGCATTCTAACAGATGTAGCAGTCTCAAATAGCCTCATATTTCTTGATGATGATATGTTGGAAGACACAGCCATGTGATTTGGAGCTTCTTATGTCTTCTTAGCCAAACCCCACAGTCATGCATATTGACCACTCAAAGGGCAAATCATTAGTTTCAACTAGTAACATTCTTCCATCTATATAAACAAGTGCATTATCCACACCACAGCCATCAACCAAGTTAAGCATTCTCACATCTTTCTCTCCTAGCAATTAAAGTTAAGCATTCTTCTTTCAAGTCTTCTGAAAATCCTCTTCATACACTCCAAACTATATTAGAAATGGCAATCCGTGTGCCTAGAATCATGCATGCTAAGCAGATTCTTCGTCAATCTAAATCCTCCAACTCAATGGATATTCCCAAAGGATACTTTGCAGTCTATGTTGGGGAGAGCCAAAAGAAGAGATATGTTGTCCCCATTTCATTCTTGAATCAGCCTTCGTTTCAAAAGTTGTTAAGTATTGCTGAGGAAGAATTCGGATTCAGTCATCCAATGGGTGGTCTAACAATTCCTTGCAGAGAAGAGGTCTTCATTGACCTCACTTCCCGTTTGCATTAGTTTACCAACTGCTAAAATCAATTAGCAGATACAAATTTTTGACCACTCATGTATATATATACATCCTTCTGTTTTCTTTGGCAGAAAGAGATGATGAGCAAATTATATGTACCTTTATGCTAATTTTTTAGAATACAAATTCCAGCAGTTATTCTCTACATTTTTACATTTCACTTGATTCTAATTAAGAACTTTGTTCAACTATATATTATCTCTTCAATCAAAATCCAAATTTCATGCCCGAGAGCATGCAGCCATAGATTAATAATAGCATTGATCTCTCCCCAATTAGGAACGGACAATTTGGAATAATATGGGCTTTAAATTTGGGTTGAAACTTGGTATGATGTTTGGGCTAATATGTTGTAGGGCCCAAAGGGCTAAGGCTATACCTTCTTTGATTAAGTAATGAAATCCACATCCACAAACCAAAATACAGGGAAAAACGAAAATGGTGAAGGGAACATTTTTTGTTTTTTGGGACAAAGGTGAAGGGAACATAAACTTTATTCAATCTTCGTAATTAACTTAGGCGTAGCATATATCAAATCAAATGTATGCTTCATCTATACAAAATATAATAATAACCAGAAACAGAAACAGAAACAGATGCATGCAAATTTTTAGATCATTCAATTCACTGTAAACCTCGAAAACCTTGTGCAAAGCCAGGGAGGGCAGAAGAAGTCTCCATAACATTAGCCATAGTCAAAGCATTGGCCCTTACAATCACATTTTTCTTCAGCTTCTCCAGTGCATTGACGTACATCTCAAGCTCCTCTAGCCCCATACCCTCAATATCTTCCTCCCACCAAAACGTTCCGCCATTGTTTTCCATCTGATCTTTCCCTCGTTTCTTCTCCATTTCTAGCATTTCCACCGACCCTTCAAACTTTTTGTCAATTTCTTCGAGACCCGAAAGATCAGCGATCGGCGTTTCACCATCTTGATCATCATCATCATCAACAGCAGCAGCATCAGTAGGGTTTTCAGTTTCACTGATATATTGATCCAAAATTTTGTCGATGTTGGGGTGGCCGAAGCAGAAGGGTTTCTGTCTAGGAGTCGGAGATAGAACGATGATGCCAATTCTCGCCCCCGACAAGAGGCAAAGCTCGCTTGCTTTCTGAAACAGGCCCTTCCGGCGCTTCGAGAAAGTGACATGCAAGTTGCTTTTCTTCTCCAGTTGCTTGATCTCAATCCTTTGCCGGCCTTTGGTCCTTTTCCCACCCGCAGCAGCTTCCTTGTTTCCATCCTTGCCGTTCTTCCCACCATCGTCTCTCATTTTTTCTTCGGTTAAAAATGGTGATTTGGTATGAAAATTAATATGAAAAAAAAACTGTGGGTTTGAATAGTACTTGGAGAAGAAGGCCTTTATAATAATGGAATAATGGATTAATGGTCTGTCAATTGCCTAGAGTTTTGCTTCTTTTACAACTTAATTACCTAAACTAACGGTAGATAAGATTTCTGAATCATTTGCCAAAAGTTTTGGTCTTGTACATGTTAATTATAATTACCTAAATTATCTGCATTTTCCTTTCGGATGTAAGCATTTTGAATTTGATTTGGGAAGACAGTCTAAAATTTTCTTTCACGTTTGAATCTATAGAGTGCAAGTTTTAGCAAGAAAAGTTTTTTCCATAATTGCAACCAATGGTAAATTTATGGAGTGAATCCTAGTGAATCGAAATCCAACCTTTCCTCTCCTTGATTTTTTCCTTGATTTTTTCTTTGATTTCTTGAACATCAACCTACTAAAATTAAGGGTAGTCATTATAATGACAGTCAAATTTCCCATTTATGTAAATCTTCATTTTCCTTAAAGACTATCTAAGTTTTTCCTTTCCTAAAAGATATTTGGGAGGGAAAAAAAAGTATCGCCAAATGAACCGCTCAAATATCATCAATTTTTTGGCCAGAAAGATCACCAATTTGGCAATCTTGTTTTGTCTAGAGCTACTAGTAGGGCGTACTTCACGTGTACTTCACAGGGCTTTGTCTCTTGCTTGCAAGTTGATGCTTGGAACAACATTTAATAGTACTTGATCACGGAAAAAACGAACCGAAAAGAAAATCTAATTTGTTTGGTCCATTTCAAAAGAATTCTGGTTAATTTCCATAACTTGTCCTTTGAGAAGTTGTTTGGTTCTGTTTAATCAAGTTTTCTTCTCCCAGCGTCTCTTCGATTTATTAATAGGTCACTTGTACCGTTGTACGTAACATTATTCCCCTGGGAATGGTGGGGTTGCAACTTGTAAGCTTTCCCACTCTTTAAAAATGTCTTTGTCTTTGAGAAACAAGTTGAAAGACAGGACCATGTGATCCTTCAAATGTTTATGTCTCAGACAAACTCCACCTAAATGCTTTCTTCACCACTCATCTCTTATTTTCCTGCAAAAGCCCTTTGATCTATATATACCCATGATTTACACCCCCAATCCTTAAGTCATTCACAATTCTCTTTCTAGCAATTCCAAGTTTCTTGTAATCCTAATCATCTTCTAAAGCAATAATATTAAGCAAAAGCCAATGGCTATTCGTTTGCCTAGTATTATGCATGCCAAGCAGATTCTCCGAAGATCAAATTCAAACCGATACCGGAATCAATCAACATCTTCGGATGTTCCCAAGGGATACATTGCGGTATATGTTGGAGAGGGTGAGATGAAGAGATTTGTAATCCCGATATCGTTCTTGAATCAGCCTTGTTTTCAAGAGCTGTTATGTATGGCAGAGGAAGAATATGGGTTTGAACATCCCATGGGTGGTCTCACAATCCCCTGCTCAGAAGACGATTTTATTGAACGTACTTCTCACCTGGGTGGATTTTGATTGGCTTTGAGGCCACAATTTTGTTCCTAGTGTACATATATATACTTTTCTTTTCCTTACAGAAGATGAGATGAAATTTTGTACTCAAAGAACACAGATCCTGATGTCAATGGTTCTGTCACTTTTTGAATCAATTGTAAAGTTCAGAATATATTTCAATTGACTTTGCTTTGACATACAGTATTTCCACAATTTTTGGTGTTCTTGGTAATTTGGATTCAAATATGTGTGTTGCATACTTGCATTATTGCTATTTATAAATCCAATCTTTCAATTCACAAGATGGTAAACAATATTAACCAGGCTGAAGTCAAAGTAACAACAGCTATATATATATCTTCATAATTCTTGAGCATTTCTTAATTTGATGGTGCAGATTGTGCAATGTGTCCATGACACTGTCTCAAATCTTTGCCTGCAGCTTGACAGTTTCCAACTTTCAAGAACTTGCATACATATCAGAATCATCAGATAAAGAAACTAGAGGTAGGAACCCGGTGCTATTTTCTTTTGGGGATATATTTGCCTTAGCTATCCAATCAGAGTGGAAATGAAGGTTATGAGCTGATGTCAATACCGTCACTTGCAGAACTAGGAAGAGCTTCAAAAATTCACCATTCATACCCTGAAAATGAAGTGATTTATAGCCTTAGGCCTTATATTTGAAGTCACGAAGTGTAACAGCACTATTGATTGAAATGAATTTACTGATATGAACAGAAATAAGAAAAGTCATATCTCCAAATCATTAATCAGATCAGTTGGACTTAGATCTCAGCCTGTCAAAGTTTCCCATACTTATGTAAGTTATTTGCAAATTTTAAGATATTGTGTCCGAATAGCACTCATGAGTCATGCTTGTTGAATAAATCAACCTTAAATTTGGATAGTCTCTTTAAAACTAAGACTCATCCTCAATCAGAAGTTTGGGTGATCAAATTAGACAAGGTGATCTTTTGAACTTGAATGAGATAGATAAGCCAAGATTGATCAATATATAACCTTTTGATGAAATGGCACAACCAAATAATTGGATACAGATCAGAAATAGGTAGTCAGTCAAGTATACCAGGAAAGATATATGTTCATCACATTCCAATTGCTTGATTTGGTTTCTTCAATATATTGTTCCATTGAGGTACTTATTATATCTTGAAATTGTTCCATGGTACATATGACAGTACGAGTATTCCTGTTTTTTTCTTTCCGTGAGATTACTTTCATTGCAAAGCACTACTCAGTATCTTGCTTGTCTGAAAATTTATCATGTAAGGAGCTACTGTCTCAACTCTCAAGCATGTCTACAATTTGAGGTCATGAAACGTTTCCATCTGCTGCACACATTGAGTATCAAAGCAGATCACTGCAATCTTTAGCTGGCCATCCATTGGTTTAGTTTTAAAGTTGTAGGGCATGTTGTTTTTAATCAAGCAGGCAAAACATATACTTTGGCAGATTTCAATGTTTGTTAATTAGTTGGAAGACAGAACCATGTGAAGCCTTCATGAACAATACCCCTGAAGCAGAAACAAGCAAATAATATTAGCAACTTCCATAGTCCCACTCGGTCCAAACTATGAGAGGATTTCTATATGCCATGCCTTATATATATGGCCACATATTTGCAATCACAATTCACTCATATCTTCACATTTTATCGATAGCAATTCCTTCGAATAACTCAAAATTTTCACAGAATTCCCCCAAGTTCTTTTTCTAAACTACAGAAACCATGGGTGTCCGTTTGCCTGGTGCTTTTCTTGCTAAGAAAATGATCCACAGGTCAAGTTCAAGTGCAAATAAGGCTTCTTCAGAAGTACCAAAAGGCTTCATTGCAGTTTATGTTGGAGAGACTCAGATGAAAAGATTTTTAGTTCCAATTTCCTACTTGAACCAACCTTCATTTCAAGCCTTGCTTAGCCAAGCTGAAGAGGAATTTGGTTTCAATCATCCAATGGGTGGTTTGACCATTCCATGTGAAGAAGAAACCTTCATTGGTGTCATTTCTCATCTGAACATGTCATAAGAGAGGACATTTGGCATCAAAAACAATTTTGTTCTGAAAGAAGACTTTAGGTCTATTTTTGTTCCTAATAGAATGGAACTCTGACAACAATGAGAAGTTATCATCAAACTTAACTTTTTTTTATCCTTGGAGCAGCCATTAGTGTAAATATTATGATGGCTATCTCTAGGAACACTGTATTCTATAGAATTGGTTGATTCCAGAATCATTGTATATGTTCTGCTTTTTACTGTCAACAAATTCTGAGGCAGGTCTCATAAACTTATTCACCACACTCTTTCTGATTTTGTTATCTTTGATTGTCAATCAATTATGTATATAGTACTTCAAATATCAAGAAAGACAGTTCATCTCCAAAATTATACCATATACAAAAATGCAAAAAGGAAGAGGTCTACATATAAAATTTGCATTTAAATCTCTGCTTCAAAACCAGACAAAGCCTAGATTCCCATTTCCATAACCATAAACCACAGAAAAATATGTTTGAAAATACCAACTAAAACAATTTGGTAGTCTAGATTAACAAAATTTTCCTTTCTTCCAATAAAATCAAGCAGTTAATATTTATTTAACATAACTTGGTAAGATAAGGGTCTATATGGGCATTTTCACAGAAGGGTCCTTGTAATTGTGAGAAATAGTATGTGTTAGAACCTTTATCTGACCATCATTTTCCTCTCTCATCTTCTTTGTTCTATTTTTTTTAATGCCAAGGATACTGATAACTAACATTTATGGAATTTGGACTATGCTGACAGAGACTGGTAGCAGAACATACTTCACAGGCTAGCATTTGCCTTCAAATTAGTTCAAACAACAAAGAAACATATACCGGCGAATTCGGCTGAAGGCGCTAGTGGTTTTTGTCACCATCTATTAAAAATTCATTTCCAAATTGAGTAGGGACATTGAGTCTTGGTTGATCCTCCAAAATACCTAGCTATTCATGTGTTTGAAAATACATACATTCTCAAACACTACTACTTCTTTGATGATGAATTGGAAGACAGAACCATGTGAACTTTCAGCTGCTTATGTCTCTTCTTAAATGCTTGTATAGTAATGCCAAGATTTCAGCAAATTTTCTATTTTCATAGCCATCTATATATACATACTTCATATCCAGACCCAAATCATCAACTCCTTTCTCCTCCCAAGTTTTTCCTCTTAATCATTTTTCAAAAGGAAAAAAAAAAAACAAAATTCAGAAAGCCATGGCTATTAGAATTCCAGGTGTTGTGCATGCTAAGCAAATTTTACGCCAATCAAAATATTTCTCAAACCTATCATCTTCAACATCAAACAGTGTTCCAAAAGGCTACTGCACAGTTTATGTTGGAGAAAGCCAAAAGAAGCGGTTTGTAATTCCTATATCTTTTTTGAATCAGCCTTCATTTCAAGAATTGCTGCACAAGGCTGAGGAAGAATTCGGGTTTAATCACCCGATGGGTGGTCTCACAATTCCCTGCAGAGAAGAAATTTTCATTGATCTTACTTCCAGATTGGGTGGATTATGAATTTTTTATGTTGGAGACAACTTTGTATATTCATGTACATTTTTCCTTTCTTTTGACACAAGAAAGATGAAGGTGGAAAATGTCCACCTAATATAAAGAGTAGGAGCAGCTGACTGATGATTACAGTTTTTCTCACTTTTCAGTGAGTTGTAACATTGAAAAAGAACATTGTTCAATTAATCAAATTTTTTCTCATTTACATGCAATTATTGCTTGAACCTACTTCCATTACCCTTAATTCAGATCATTATTTGCAACATATAATACAGAAATCTCATATCTACTCTTAATTTTAAGGTCTTTTTGCTCCTAATTTCCAATATAATACAAATCCTGCTCTTAGATCATAATTATTTGCATACAGAAACTTCCATTTCCCTTAATTCAGATCATTATTTCGCTTTGTCTTAATTAATTGCATGATAATACACTTCGAGATAGAAAATATATCAATCATCAAAAAGAACAATTCATCAGTTAACTTTAAGTCTTCTACACAATTAACTTTAAGTTCTTTATATACGAATGCAGAGCAGATAGCAGTAGCAGAATATTTATCTGTCAATTTTCCATGGGTTGGATACAGATATAGAAGTGAACTTTTTTTATCCAACATCATTTGAAGTGACAGAATATCAATAATATTCACATTAGATATGTCAAATCTTAGGAGTTAAGGCCAAGGTAGATCTTACATTACACACTTTTACTGTTTTATGTTTATCTTAAATGGATAACCTTATCTTCTTCAACAAAACTTTCATATTATATTTCATATTGTCCTGTTTAAACTACTAGGGTTATCACATCAATTCATTTCTTGGTTGCTTCCATGTTAAATCATAAATTATTTTATATATCCAGTTGTTCAGCTTATCCTAATTCTTAATCCATTTTTCTCTGCTTTCCTTATCCAATTAGTCTAATCTACTGTATCCAACATCTTGCTTGTTCATCTTTCCTTCATGTCCGAAGCATGTTCTAACCAAGCCTTTAAAAACTCCATTTATTTAAAATTTAGGCACCCAACTGCCCATTTCCCATCTTTAGCCTGTTTTCAACTGGCTTTTTTCTTCTTTTTTTCTCTTTTTCCAAATTGTAGGCCAGGCAAGAATTTGTTAAATGGAAACAAGATGATTAATACTCATCACCTAATCTTTTATGAATGTATATAATTTGCTAAGCAGAACCATAAAAGAAAATTCCTGCTGCTTTTCTCTTGCTGCAGCCTTGAGCTGATTAATGAGAATGCTTGTGGTTTGCATGGAACTTGACCCCATTGTCCACCAAAGTTTTGGCCTTAAGTACTAAACCACTCCTTGCCTAGCAGCCTCAGACTCTCAAACATGTCGGTCCAATTATTTCTGCATTTACATCTATATCTAATTCTAATTAATTTCATTTTTCGTTCGTTCTTCGTCTACATCAAATATCTAACCATCCTTTTCCAATCTTTTGCTCTTGCCCTTGGTTGGTTTTATTACATAAATTGTAGGGAACATTGTTTGTCAACAACCATAACATAATTGTTTTCAGCTCTTTTTTTTACGAAAGAGTTTGAACTTGGAAGACAAGGCCATGTGACACCTCTCTTAAGCCACATATTCCCACTCATTTCCTGATTTTTTGTATAGTTTTTTCAATTACTACCATTCTTCTATATATATCCCACATATTGTGATCACAAATCACAGCAGAACTCAAGTCTTCACATTAAGAAATCTCAAAAGCCTCTCAAAAACTCAAGTCTTCATAGCTTTTTTCGTCTTAAGAAAAAGAAATGGCAATTCGTGTGCCTGGTGTTTTTGCTGCTAAGCAAATTCTTCGTCGCTCCGCTATGACATCAAATAAAAAAGCTTCAGATGTACCAAAAGGCTTCTTTGCAGTTTATGTTGGAGAATCTGAATTGAAGAGATTTGTTGTTCCTCTATCATTCCTAAACCAACCTTTGTTCCAAGATTTGCTAAGCATGGCTGAAGAAGAGTTTGGTTTTAATCATCCAATGGGTGGTTTGACAATTCCATGCCATGAAGATATGTTCATTGATATTACTTCTCGCTTGGATAGATCATAGAAGGAAGGCAAAAAAAATTTCTTTCTTTTTTTGTATACAAGAAACATACAATTCGGATGTAAATATCTTTTTCCTCTGTTTTTTAGGCCAAAATGGCTTTTTTGTAGGGGGAAAATGGTTCAAAAATGAGTGGAAAGAAATAGAAATTGTTCTTTTTATACTACATAATCTTCTCAGTTTACTTTTGATGCTATATTTTGTTAAGCAAATTGTTTCCATATTTTTGCATTTGAAGTCACAGATCAATATCATTTACATCAACTAGAAAAATCAAATTAAGGAGACTTCATAGACAAATACTGATCATTTTCCTCTTCTCTTAGTTAAACATCATTTTCAGTTGTTATGGTTATGAATATTGCCAAATATGCCAAAAACACAATTTTCTTACAATAACAATGGAGATTACTGCCTCTAACATCACTAGAATCAGATCTATCATCCTAGGAAAGTAAGTACATGTGTTTCCTTCAATCCCATTTTAGATCAGATATGGACTAACAGAGGTGTTTCAAAATTTAAAGACAAGTGGACAGGAAAAGAAAAATTATTCAAGTGGAGAGCTGGTAGATTAGACAGATTAGTTCAGAAACAGATCATAGGAAAACTATCTGATTTTCCTTTGGTTTTTTAGTCAATTTTCCTTTTGCTACTTAAAATTATTACTGCATTCATTACTTTTAGTAACTTTCCTGTTAAATCAATACATCTCATCATGAAGCTTACCACTCTTCATGTCTAAGGCATGTTTCCAATCCAAAGTTGAAAATCATCATTTATTAATATTAAAATTTAAGGAAGAAAAATGTATGTCAACTCATACAATACAGTTTCAGTCACTAATTAATCTTCCTGCATAATTTGAAGACAAAACCACATGGCAAGACAACTTCATGAACCATGCCATGGCTCTCACTCCTCACTACAACTGGTGTCTTTAGTTTGCATTGCAAAATGCCAGTCAAACTGATTTATTTCTTCAGCTATTTGTTCAAGACAACTGCAAGCCTGCAACCAAGAACCAACACATACTTCACCATATTTCCAAAACTCTTACATATGCATTTGTATTGTCTCAAGCATGTCCCTTATGAAAAGGTTAATAATTTCTTTCAATAAAGTTGTAATAAAAAAAATCTAACTGTTGTTTTCCCTTCATTTATATATCTACATCAAGTATCTCTAACTGTCCCCTTTAAATCTTTTCCTTGCCCTGGATTGCTTGCTTTTCCAAGTTGTAGGGCACATTATTTGTCAACAGAAAACAGTATGAATTTTCAGCCCTTAATATTGTGGAAGCATTGGAAGACAAGGCCATGTGAAACCCTCTTGAGCAATGTCCCAAGCAATTGTTTCGTAGCCACTCACTCAAGGATTTCAAAGGATTTTCATTTATCATTCTTCTCTATATATACACCAACATATTTTGGTCACAAACCACAACCAAAACTCAAGTCTTTTTTTCACATTACAAAACTCAAAAGCCTTTTTTCCCTCATCAAAAGAAAAAACACAATGGCAATTCGTCTTCCTAGTGCTGCTAAGAATATCCTCCGCCGCTCTGCTTCTGCAAACAGAAGATCTTCAATATCTTCAGATGTACCAAAAGGGTTCTTTCCTGTTTATGTTGGAGAATCAGAACCAAAGAGATTCTTGGTTCCTCTATCCTACTTGAACCAACCATTGTTTCAAGATTTGCTGAGCAAAGCTGAAGAAGAGTTTGGGTTTGATCATCCAATGGGAGGTTTAACAATTCCATGCCATGAAGATGAATTCTTGGAAGTTACTTCTCGCTTGAACTGATCAACAAAGAAACCAAACTAACTCATTTTTGTACATCAATTCAAAGCTAATTCAATGTAAATATTTTTTCCTCTTTTTTTCAAAGCCTTAGGCTTTTGTCAAGAGGAAGAAGATGTTCCCTTTTACATAATGGAGACATAATTTACTCTTTTTTACTCCAATCTTGTTCCTGTCTTTATCTTGTGCTTATCCTTGAATTATACTCTTCAATTTTTATGGAGGGGAAATCCCATTCTAACTGTCATAACGGCTATGATTGTTTAAATGACAAAACTACTCTCATGTTAGAAGAAAATGCAGTTGGAATTCTCCATAATCATTTTTTTCTTACAGGCTTACAGTTTTAATGAGCTCTGAGTCCATCATCAAATGTTTGCAAAATTTATCTCGAGCAAAGAATCTAATAGCTACAGAAATCTTTCATGCTGACTTGGTTAAAAAAGGCTTGCTTTTGGTCTCTCCCAATGTCCAAAGCAAACTCATTTTCACATATGCCACATGCCTTGACAAAAATGCCAAGCTTGATATCTTAACCAATTGCTTTAAATCCATAAACCCCCAAAACCCATCATTCTTTAACGTAATTATATCTGATTTTACCAAAAATGGGTTTCCTTTCTTTGCAGTAAAAACCTTTTCTTTCATGCACTTCAATGCCATTGCTTTGGATACTCATGCTTTATGTAGACAAATAATGATTATTTTCCTCTTCTCTTAGCTAAACATCTTTTCAGTTGTTATGGTAAAGAAAATTGCCAACTATACCAAAGAAAAATCAAAGCAAATTCCCACAAGAAAGTGAAAAACACAATTTTCTTCCAATAACAATGGAGATGACTGCCTCTAACATCATTAGAATCAGATTCTAGGAAAGTAAGTACATGTATGTCCTTGAATCCCATTTTAGATCAGATATGAACTAAAAGAAGGGTTTCAAGTTTGAAAGACAAGTGGACAGGAAAAGAAAAATTATTCAAGTGAAGAGCTGGTAGATTAGACAGATTAGTTCAGAAACAGATCATAGGAAAACTATCTGATTTCCCTATGGTTTTTAAGTCATTTTTCCTTTGTTTATTGCTACTTAGGATTATTTCTACATTAATTTTTGGTGGCTTTCATGTCAAAGGCATGTTTCCAATCCAAAGTTGAAAATCATCATTTATTAATAATAAAATTTAAGGAAGAAAAATGTCTGTCAACTCATACAATACAGTTTCAGTCACTAATTATCTTTCTGAATAATTTGAAGACAAAACCACATGGCAAGACAACCTCATGAACCCTGCCATGGCTGCTCACCCCTCGCTACAACTGGTGTCTTTAATTTGCATTGCAAAATGCCAGTCAAACTGATTTATTTCTTCAGCAATTTTGTTTAAGACAACTGCAAGTCTGCAACCAATTAGAACCAACACATACATCACCATCTTTTCCAAAACTCTTACATATGCATTTGTATTGTCTCAAGCATGTCCCTTACTAAAAGGTTAATAATTTCGTTCAATAAGAATGTAATAAAAAAAAATCTAATTGTTGTTTTCCCTTCATTTATATATCTACATCAAGTATCTCTAACTGTCCCCTTTAAATCTTTTCCTTGCCCTGGATTGCTTGCTTTTCCAGGTTGTAGGGTACACTATTTGTCAACAGAAAACAGTATGGATTTTCAGCCCTTAATAATTAATATTGTGGAAGCATTGGAAGACAAGGCCATGTGACACCCTCTTGAGCAATGTCCCAAGCAATTGTTTCATAGCCACTCACTCAAAGATTTCAAAGGATTTTCATTTATCATTCTTCTCTATATATACACCCACATAGTTTGGTCACAAACCACAACCAAAACTCAAGTCTTTCACATTACAAAACTCAAAAGCCTTTTTTCCCTAACAAAGCAAACTTCTTCATACCTTTCAAAAGAAAAAACACAATGGCAATTCGTCTTCCTAGTGCTGCTAAGAATATCCTCCGCCGCTCTGCTTCTGGAAACAGGAGATCTTCAATATCTTCAGATGTGCCAAAAGGGTTCTTTCCAGTATATGTTGGAGAATCAGAAACCAAGAGATTCTTGGTTCCTCTATCCTACTTGAACCAACCATTGTTTCAAGATTTGTTGAGCAAAGCTGAAGAAGAGTTTGGGTTTGATCATCCCATGGGAGGTTTAACAATTCCATGCCATGAAGATGAATTCTTGGATGTTACTTCTCGCTTGAACTGATCAAGAAAGAAGCCAAACTAACTGATTTTTGTACATCAATTCAAAGCTAATTCAATGTAAATATTTTTTCCTCTTTTTTTCAAAGCCCAAAGGCTTTTGTCAAGAGGAAGAAAATGTTCCCTTTTCCATAATGGAGACATCATTTACTCTTTTTTACTTCAATCTTGTTCCTGTCTTTATATCTTATGCTTATCCTTGAATTATCCTCTTCAATTTTTATGAAGAAGAAAATCCCCTTCTAAGTTTTAACTGTCATAACGGCTATGATTGTTTAAATGACAAAACTACCCTTTTGGAAGATAAAAATGCAATTGGAAGACTCCATAATCGTTTCTTTTTTACAGTTTTAATGAGCTCTGAGTCCATCATCAAATGTTTGCAGACTTTATCTCAAGCAAAGAATCTAATAGCTACAGAAATCCTTCATGCTGACTTACTTAAAAAAGGCTTGCTTTTGGTCTCTCCCAATGTCCAAAGCAATCTCATTTTCACATATGCCACATGCCTTGACAAAAATGCCAAGCTTGATATCTTGACCAATTGCTTTAAATCCATAAACCCCCAATACCCATCAGTCTTTAACGTGATTATATCTGATTTTACCAAAAATGGGTTTCCTTTCTTTGCAGTAAAAACCTTTTCTTTCATGCACTTCAATGGCATTGCTTTGGATACTTATGCCTTATGTAGTTCCTTAACAGCTTCAACCTCATTGAAAAATGTTGGATTTGGTAGGCAAATTCATACCCACGTGACAAAATCTGGTTGGCTTTCGAGTGTCTTCGTGGGCAGTGCTCTTGTTGATTTGTATGCAAAATTGTCACTTATTTCTGATGCAGCTGGGTTGTTTGATGAAATTCCTGTGAAGAACTCTGTTTGTGCAAATGCCCTTCTATCAGGGTTTTGTGAGGGTAAATTGTGGCTTGAGGGACTTGAACTAGTTAGGAAGATGCCTAAATTGAATTTGGATTATGATCATTTTACATTATCGGCCATTTTGCGTGCATGTGCAGGGCTTCCTGCTATTGAATTGGGGAGGCAAGTGCATGGTTATTTGATCCGTAAAGTTTATAACTTGGGGGATGATGTCTTTTTACAAAGTTCATTAATTGAGATGTATGGAAAGTGTGGGTTTGTACTGAAGGCTTTGCAAGTTTTCAATCTGGGAGTGGAGAAAAAGAGGGATGTTGTTCTGTGGACTTCAATGCTTGGTGTGTATGGAAGACATGGGCACTTTGAAGAAGTGATTTTGCTATTCAATGAGATGCTGAAGGAGGGGATCAACCCAGATGAGGTGGCCTTTTTGACAGTCATCTCGGCTTGTGGTCATACTGGTCAAATAAGACTAGGTCTGGAGCATTTTGGTTCCATGACTTGCACTCACAAGTTGATTCCTGGTGCCGAGCACTATAGCTGTGTGGTTGATTTGCTATGTAGGGCTGGTGAGTTGGAGAAGGCGTCGAAATTGGTTAATGAGATGCTCCAGGAAGGCCATGGCAATGGCAGTATTACCCTGTGGGGAGCTTTGCTTAGTGCTTGCTGTGACCATGAAAATGTTGAGTTGGGCAAGTTTGCTGCTCAAAAAGCACTTGAGTTGGAACCCCAGAATGTTGGAATTTATGTTCAGCTATCTAATTTATATGCTAAATTTGGAATGTGGGATGAAATTGGCCAGTTAAGGGAGTTGATGAAACAAAGAGGATTAAAGAAGGATGTTGCATTTAGTTGGACTGAAGGCACTAGTTGACTGTTAGCAGAAACTAATTCTCAAAAGGAAACATATAAGGATCACAAACAGTTTTATTTGACTGAATAATGAGATTTCTGAAGCATACAGTTTACCAAATTGATCAAGACTCAGATTCTGTATGTATCATCCTTGTGATCTGTCTGATAATTCTTGAAATGTCAATAAAAAACAGTTGCAAGGGACAAATCAAAGAGCTTTGGAGTTGACTATGATCGTGTTCATTAGCACTTATGTTGGAGAAGGAGGTTCAGCATCTTCACTTCACATTTGAGGCATGGCTTTACAAATGTGCATTACTGTTTCTGCATTGAAGTTCGAACTCTATTGCTTTCTTTTTTCCAGAAATTCTAAAATGTTGCAAATGCTGAGGGCAAATACTCTTTTCTTTTTTTCGTCTTCTGTTTTGTGGAGAGATGCTCAGGGGAGACGTTTGGTCCTACAAAATTAACGGTAAAAGGAACCGTTATGGTCCGTATGGATCAAGTGTTATAGGCTTTGCTGAAACCAGCTAATACTAGAGCCCAAAACATTAAAAATAAGGGTATTTTAGTCATTTACGGTGACATGTCGTCCCATGATTGGCTGATAGCATGACAGTTATGAAATCGTATCTTACGCAATAAATCCCTCAAATTACCCTGCAAACCAGAGAGTTGAGACCCTGAAATGCAGGGGAGAGAAAAACCCTAATTTTCTTGGAATTGAGCCCTGATTACTTACAGAGTTTGTTTCTAAAAGGGAATGCTAAATAGTTCATCGTCGAAAAAGCGCGGTCCAGATCAGCCGGAAATCAGCGGGCCTGCAGCCAAAACACAGCGCACCAATATGGGTAAACCCGAAGACAGTGAAAAGAAGGTAACTTTGCGAAGTTTCAATTCTAATTTGGGCGATTACCCATTTCTCAAATTACTTAATTGATTTTTTTCCAGAAATCTAAATGGTTTTTCGTTTCTTTTTCTTTTATACATTTCAAAGCAGATTTTTTTTTTTTATAGAACTCTGTTTTCAGAATTGCTCTGCTTCAGTTATTTAAGTGGTGTTAATAGAATTTTGTAGCTAGAATTAGTCTTCATTTAAATTTTTTTTTTCCATTGTTTTGTTAGTAATCATAATAATGCTATCTTTAAAAAGACTAGATTTTGAACCCGAATGCATTGTAAAACTATGCAGTATAATGCAGAGTTCATTTTTGTATATTTTGTTGCATTATTTTGGTGATTCTTGTGCAGAAGAAGCTAAAAGATGTTGAAATAAGTGTTCCTATTGTATACGGTAACGCTGCATTTTGGCTTGGTAAAAAGGCAAGCGAGTGAGTATTTGCATAACACATAAATCATTGGTACTTCAGTTTGCTTCTTTGGTTTTGTAATGTATAAGTTGCAGGAAATATGCTTTTTTCATGTTTTTTAATGCTTGATTCAGGTATCAATCTCATAAATGGACTGTCTATGTTCGTGGGGCAACAAATGAGGACCTTGGTGTGGTGGTAAAGCGGGCTGTTTTTCAGTTGCATTCCAGTTTCAATAACCCCACGAGAGTTGTGGAGTCAGCTCCATTTGAGTTATCAGAATCAGGATGGGGTGAATTTGAGATTGCCATTACGCTTTTCTTCCACAGTGATGTCTGTGAGAAGCCCTTGAACCTGTGAGTAGCTTTGCCTGTTAAATCTGATCTTAATTTTATTTATGTATTTCAGAAATTTAGCCTAATAAGGTCATTGTTGAATTAAATGTGTAGGAGAAGAGTGATACACTAATGTTGCAATTGAAACTACTACCTGGTTTAGCCTTTGATGTTGTAAACAACTCTATGACCAGATTCTCACCACATCTGTTTCATGTGCACTGTGCAATAAATGTGTCTCGATTGGTAAACAAAGATACAAAACAAATGAAATTTATTGTTATTGTAATAGATATAACCTCAAGATATATGAATTACTTTATTTTTGGTTTTCCCAAATGTTTAATATCATTGAGTTCCTTAAAGAATTTGATTGGTATCATAGTGAAACATAGAAATAGTTTACAAAAAATGTTGTGACTATGACCAAATGTTGGATTCCTAATGCTTTATATATCTATTCTCAAACTGAAGATACTCTGTAATTACCTCACGATCAGAATTAGGTATCAGTTACTTTATTGGGAGAAAACCAAAAATCTAAATGCTTCAAAATCAAATATTGATGTTCAAATCTGTTCTCAGATATCACCATTTGAAGTTATATCCAGAAGACGAATCTGGGCCTATGTCAACTAAGAAACCAGTTGTTGTGGAATTATATGATGAGATTGTGTTCACAGAACCATCAGAGAGTTTTTTAGCTCGTGTGCAAAATCATCCAGCAGTAAGCTTCCCCAGATTACCAGCTGGTTTTACTCTACCTCCACCAGGTATATTCCCAAGCTTTATTCTTGCAAAACTTTCTTCTTATCGTACTTTTGATGAATGAGCATTCTTTTAAATTGCATGCAGGACCATTCGAAGATGAAAATAAAAGTAAGAGAGGTGACACTAAAGACCACCCCCTAAGCCAGTGGTTCTTGAATTTCTCAGAAGCAGATGAGCTATTACAACTTGCTGCTGCTCGTCAGCAGGTAAGCAAGAATGGTTTTTGCTTTGCATCCCATAACTAACTGTTCAAGTATATGGTCAATGCACACATGGCATCAGTTTTGGTTTCCTGGAGCTCTTCCTAATTATATAATTATGTAATTGAACTGGACAAATTCCTTTAGCTTTGGATAGATATCTCATCTTCATATTTGAGTGCAAGGAATAATTAGTAAAAGTGCTGGAAAATGTTAAGACTCTGAGAGATAGTCATTTAACTTAAACTGAATCAGAGGAGTTGCTAAAGCCGAGTGAGGCATTAAATATTTAAATTAAACTGCAAAACAGACCCTCTTGAAATGAGACAGTTGGGTGGTTTTGCTGATGGTTCGAACTCCATATTGTATTATTGTTTGGTAAAGTTGCTTTTCATCATGGTGACTTCTTCCCAAAATTCAAATGCATTGTTTCTAATTAACATATTTGAATCGAAATGAAGTTTCTGTTTGATGGTATAAACTTATATGGGTGAGGGCTTTGTCTAACTCTCTCTTAAGGAGGACTATGTCTATAAGTTATATGCTTAAAATGTTTCTGTTAGTATGAGAGAGAGAGAGAGAGAGATACAAGTTGAATTGTATGGTTTGTTACCTTTCACTGTTAGCAATCCTATAATGCCCAAAGCTAACTTCTTTCAACAATTCTAGAATTATTAGGAACTCTTTCCTTACAATTCTAGCATTAAGTTTTCACTCATGTTTTTTCTGGTGCATTGGCTTCTTACAGTTACACATTAACTAATTACTCGTACCAGTTTCTCTAACCTAGCCATTGTATTGCTGAGATTGGTTGAATTTGAGGCCCATTATTTTGCACTTTGTAGATGCGTTGCATAATAATTAAACATCTATTACTTTCTTAAGCATCCACATTCATACTTTGTTATCTCTTGAACTTGTTTGCCGACATTTTTTCAAAATGGATAGTTTCATTATTACACAGAGATGTCAACAAATTCAAATATGTTGACATTTTAATCATGATATGTAGGTACAAGCTCATATCGCTAAGCTCAGACGACAGATCAACGTGATTGACGGGCAGAATCAACAGTTCAAACCTCCCTCTGACCAGTGAATTTATTCGCAAAATATGAGACTTTCAGTTCCAGTTCAATCTGGTTTTGCGGCAAAGGCACATGATGGCATAGTAATGTAACTGTGATACTTATTTTCTGGACTACTCAGAGTCTTGTCTCTTTCATTTTTGTTCTGTTCATGACTTTGGAGCTATGTACTAATAAACAAAAGGCAATAGGAATATGTATTGTTTCTTTCTTACATAGAAGGTAAATCCATTAATTGAAAACAAACACAGATTCTACTGACTGCTCTCAAAATCTCTGGAGATTTATAGGTACATTTTGCCTGGAAGTAAAAACACAGGAAATCATAACTAGTGTTGAAGTAGTGAGGATGTTTTTGTATTTTCTGCAGCTTCTAACTAACATGTGCTGCTACAGTTCACTATCATTCTAGGAGGGCTAATGACAATAATTTAGTCTATGATAATACTATTATTTCAGTAGCATTCATCCTGTATTTGATTGGTGACTTTGAACTAAATATTCACTTTGAAGTTGGTTTACAGTTTACTTTTGACGTGGTAGAAATTTGCTGCCAAAACTTGTATCATCATCGATTATTGCAGAGTCCATACGACCTTATTGGAGTGTCCCTCGACGAATTATACAACAGATTTCAAGATTTTAATAAAGCAGAGGGCCATCCCTTCCTCCCCCCAGGTACATAAACCAGTCCTTTTGATCCTCTTAGTGTAAGGTTGTTAATGGTAATGGGGTCATCAACTCTGGCATATATATGGGTCCTGTCTGTGCTGTCAGTGTCATTTCAATATAATTCCATTGTCATTATCATCTTGCTTTTTCACAATACCAGGTACAGCCCTTTTATGGTTCCTTAAGTCCTAACTCAAAACTTTTCTTAATTTTGTCATTAGTGGGTCCTCCAAACCTAGTAATTTTCATGGCAGACCTTCCTTAGCTTCTCATATTCAAGGTGCTAATCAATTTACTAAGCATTTACTGATGTTTGTTCCATTGTCGACCCTCCTTTAAGCTGTTATGATAAACTTCCTTAATTATAAGCCCTACCTGATTGATTATCTCACTGTCCATCTTTTAAGAACTTTGTTAATATACCTAACAAATATGTTCCCACACATGAGCTTAAATGACCCAAATTTATTTTCTTATGCTTGCTTGTCACAATCTTGTACCTGTAGCAGTACTTCATAAAAGACTGAGGTTTAGGATTCAAGTTTAGGTACAAAAGATAAGGTAGAAAAATATGAAACATTTACTTTATTAATCTGTTGAGAAACCAAGAAATGATGAAACAATTTATATATATCCATTAATCTATTCCCAAAGTAAACATGATTCTTAACTGAACTGTTTGGTTCTGTCAATAAATACTTGGAATGGGTAGTGATGTACGTTACAACTACTATCAACTATCAAAGTTTATATCATTTCAGTCACACACAAGGGATAGAAAGGACAAAAAATGAGTTACACAATTTGCTAGGAAGAAATAATAAAAGATTCCAAGAGGGTAGTTTACAGTTTTGAGAGATGGTTGGTTGCATTGGGTTAAAAAGTGTTGTGCTTTTGCTTGCGGTTTGAAAGTAGTTGGAATGATCTCACGGCAGGTCCTTACTATGTTGTCTTTTTTACAGGAAAGCTTTGGGAGAGTGAGAGGGGGGGCAAGAGTAACATGGCCTTCATGTGCTAAACAAAAGGCAAGTCTTTTTCAAAGATATATAAAGGAAAAAATAGAAATATTTTGCCTATATGCTTATATCTCCTGGTTCAACAATGGGCACCGTATTTCGGTGTGATGAAAAAATAAAAATGGTGGGCCTTCTTCGTCTCCTGTTTTTTTCATCCATTTCTCGCAGCCAATCTCATTCACAGAACATGCAAGGATTGTCTTTCATGGATGGTGACCTTTTGGGGTAACTTGTTTGCTGTTATCTTTCCCTTGATTAATTTACCCGTAAATCATGCATTAACATCCTCTCGAATGAAACCATTAATGCCCACTTTAGGCCTAATTTTCTTTCATTTGATCAACTGTTTTCCAAGACTATAGAATGAGATTATCAGTACAAATTAGTGGAATTCCAGTTGGCCTCTTTAAACCAAGAAAATGTAGCTATGTTTATGTTCTGTCATGAAAATTCATTCATGGGGGTCTAGAGAGGTTGAGGCAAAACAAAAAGAGAAGACATGAAAAATGCAGGACATTAAAATATAGGTCTTTTTGGATCATCCCCTTTTTCTGAGCCTTAGAACATGGAGAGATATATCAACTTTTTTGAAATGGAACCAGGCCAAGTCTATGTAGGAAGATATCAGTGGTGTAGATTTGAAATAGAATTATGTCTCTCCCAACTATAATATATATATAATCTATTTGGTGGTGGAAATTTCATTTGGACCACACATGAAAGCAAAACGCATCTGTCCTTGGGGACATTCTTTCCCAATATCTCAAACACTGCTGTAATGGATATGAATTGCCAAAATGGAAAAACTATAGTATATATGAATGAATTTCTTTTCCAGATTTATTTTGTACCCACAATCCATCCTTGCATTGTGGATCACCTTGTATTGAGAGGCAATAAGTTTGATTAAGACTACTCAGCTGCAGAATCTGGTTTCTCCAAACCAAATATCCCCAGCTAAAGTTTTTCTCATCTTTTCTCTTATCAAACAATTAGAGAAGGAAACATGGTTTACGACTAATCCTGTTCGAATCAAAACAATGCTCATAATGAGGTAAAACTCTCCGTCTGTCTAACCCGAGACCTTATTTAAAAGAATACCGAAGTCTTCAACCAACCAATCCAACTGCTAGGTCAAGAATTTGGTTTCTCCATTTTGTTGGTTTTTGAATTAAGCAAAATTTAAGAGAGTAATAAATAATGGCAGAATGGGGCAGATGTTAGGAGAGAGTGTAATGGTATTCAATATTCATGCCCTGAAGCTGTGTCCGAATTTGCATTTTCTGATGAAATAATATGACTAACTGAACTGACCATGTAAGAACAAAAGCAACTGAGGTCAAAACCTGCAAATCTAGCAGTAAAAACCACATGGGATTCTGAAAATTTTTGTTTTGGATGCTACTTTTGCATGGGAGAAGGGTTTTTTTTTTTTTTTACTGTATAATCTCTCAGACCACAGAATCACAAGCCCAACAATCAGAAAAATCCAAACCAACAAAACTGTTGTACTCTCCAGTACACTTATTATCGGTCCGTGATTTCAGGTAGAGAGAGACAGAGAGACGATGAAAAGCTTAGTTGTAAGTTGTGATTAATTAAGCAGAATAAGACAGATTACTGATTAGGCAATAGGCATGCCTTTTGGATATTCTAATTACTTGGTAGTTGGGAGTTAGGGTTTGAAGAAGTAATTTTAAAGTAATCTTTAAACAATTCTTTTTTATTCTTTCTAAGAGATGAATCATTACAAAAAGAAAGAGCAGTTAAACCAACTTAGTACGACTGTAACTTCCAACATGTGACCATAGGAGAATCTAGTTTTTATTTGTGAACAGTTTAAACTTTAAAGCATCATTATCAAAACTTGTCTTTTAACATAATGCTCCTAATTCGATAATTACAAAGGTTTATGTTTTTTACAAATGTTTGTTGAGTCGAGTAAAGGAATTTGATATCCATTTAACAAGATCTTGTGTTTGAGTCTTATAAATTGAAAGGAAAGAAAAAACTTCTCCTGATTTGGAGTCCGGCTCAGATTCAATTTCAAATTTCGTCAAATTAAAAGAAATGCCCATGTTTTCTTTGATGGCATTTATATTTACTCTCAATTTCAGTCAAGCGTCCGAATCAAAATTTATTCAACTAAATCGTCTAGATGATCAACACTCTATTAACATCAAAAGAAAAGAAAAATGTTGAATTTTGATCAAAATTGACTGGACCATTTGCTTACTTGAACCAACAAGGTGACACGTTCAATCTCGGTCAAAAGGTAATCCAATCCGGATTCAACATTTGTGTAGACCTAAACAAAGAAAGATGCAAAAATATGACCCTTTGGCCTTTACACATTATTGAGCATTGAAATTTGGTGTTACTTACTAGAAATACAATAGTTCCTCATGCCTTCCACAGCCATTGTGATTACACAAACATATACAAGGTGCCAAAAAGTTAGATATGTGAAATCTCCATGAAAAAACACCCAAATTGCTATTTTACTATATAGATCACTAATACTCATAATTAAATAGCCAAAATGGGAAATTAAAGGTGGAAAAAAAAATAAAAACCTAAAATCCCCAAGAAAGGGAGAGGAGAGGGGGGAGGGTCCAATTTGTCAATAGGAGGGGCAACATAGAGTAGAAAATGCAAATGGGGGGTTTGGCTCCCACCATGTCTTTAACACATATAAACACATACCCCAAAACACCCGTGGTATGTCCTTTGCCCCCACACTCCCACATGGCCCCCAAATTCCAACTTCTTCATAAATAAATACCCCTTTCTCACCAAGCCCTCTTCTTCATTCACACTTCTACTACTAAACTTCACTACTTTCTTTCCCCCATTTCTCTTATCTTATTTTCTTTCCTTTCCTTCAAAACCACAAAAAAAAAAAACATAGAAAAATCTCGTTTCTTCTTGTGTTTTCAACACCCAACAACAAAAACAAGAAGAGACGAAAATGGCAATTAGGAAGTCATCAAAACTGCCTCAAACCGCAGTTCTCAAGCAAATTCTCAAGAGATGTTCAAGTCTAGGCAAGAAAAATGGGTATGACGAAGATGGACTCCCTCTTGACGTACCAAAAGGTCACTTTGCGGTTTATGTTGGTGAAAATCGAAGCAGATATATTGTTCCAATCTCATTTTTGACTCACCCTGAGTTCCAATGTCTGCTTCAACAAGCTGAGGAAGAGTTTGGGTTTGACCATGATATGGGGTTGACCATTCCTTGTGAAGAAGTGGTTTTTCGTTCTCTTACATCTATGCTTAGATGAAACTACTTTTATGGTGAAAGAAGTTTGAAGTATTTGAAGGGGTTTATGCGTGAAGAAGATGATCCCAAGAGAAGGCAGCAGAGCATATAAAATTATAGCTTACTTCTCTTTTTTTAACATCATTCTTCATTGTCATTTCCTTGATCGATCCCTCTTTTTTTTTTTCTTTTTGATCTATTTTGAACCCATTGATTTGGGTTTTTTATGTTTAATTAGTTTTTACTAGGTGATGACTAACTTATTAGACCCAAAGAATTAATTTGTCTTTTTTCTTGGGCTAGATATAAAAAAATTTGTATAAAGCTTGTTTCCTCACAGATTTGTGGATTGTTAATTACACTACTGTGAGAGAAGTTGCAATATTAAGCATCATATTTAACTTCACCATTCTCTTTGCTTTTTATGTTCTCTTTTACTGTTTTAAAATTTTAATATATTTGTACATTTACATGCAAAATTTGGTAGATTAGAGTTATGGGTATGGGTAAGGAAAAAAACAGGAACTGGATTGTTAGTCAAATCAAGTGAAGAGCATGCAAGAGATAAAACATTAAAATGTGCATTCAAAGCAACATGGCTTTGTCAGAGAATGTGGGGTACGTAAGCAAGTACGGATCACAAAGGTTTATTTCATATTTGTCCCAAACTTTGGAAATTAAAATATGCTACTTAGTACCCAATAAGAATTAAGATCATTTTCCCCCCATTTTCCTTTCATGATAAGTGAGAAAAATTTAATCAGAAGCTCATGGGAGAATTGGGTTTTCAATCTTAAGCAAAGGATTAAGGAGAATTGTTGCCATTTAGATTTGTTTTGCCTTGTCTTTTTAAGTTTTAACTTCATTTTTGTTCTTCTTTTTATTCAAATTGCAACTTAAACTTGTAAATAATTAGTATCAAATTGCACCTTAAATTTGTATTTTAGTATCAAATAGCACCCTGCACATGTCCATATGTTCAACAATATAGCCATCAATTAGTAAGGTAATAATAAAAATTAAAAATCAAAGGTGTAAAATGTTCAAAATAAAAGTTAAGGATGCAATAGAAGTTTAAAAAGTACAAAATGGTTTTTTTTTTTTTGGCATCAAGTGCAAATTGGTTATTGAGCTAAAAATAACTAGTATAATGTAAATGGAGTAAAATGCCAAGTTCAACTACAAATGGTAAATATATACTAAATAGTATTTGAAAGATCCAAAAAATTTATCAAAGACCCCTTTTGAGGATCGATGAGGAGGCTCCATTTGAACTTTTTTTGTCCTTTTCTGTCTTTTCTCACTTGCCAAATTACTAAGAAGACCCTAGGTTATTTTCTACTCAGTTCTTGCCCTTGAGCCCTTTTTTTTAATTATCATTTCTTTTCACATAAATGTTATAATAAATCCTATCCCCGTAATTATCTAGAATTGTAATCTCTCTTCAGACCTTTCATGAGAGTAAACTTAGTTATTATTTAAGTGCTACACACCTTAGAGGAGGAAACAAAATTGAAGCTATTGCATTTGTCCATGTACAAACTAATATTTTTAATTTATTGCTAACTTTAGGACATATGCTCAATATTAATAGTATAGCCTTTTAAAAATGCAACACATTTAAAATCATAATACTTTCGAAAGAAAAATGTTTAAAGAAATAGATTGTTAAACGTCCGACGCGCCAGCGTGGCGTGGGCCAATCCACTTATATTATAGTAATTGAAACCTCCTTCCATTTTGCCTTAAACAACTATAAATTCAACCATGCAAAGTGATAATAAAGCCTTGTTTATATGGCTTCATAAATATAATCAGCAAAACTGTAGTTGATGTGAGATTACATGAGCAATAATACTACTTTTCAGTAGGACAGAATAATTTTCCAACTTGGTTCATGTCATTCTCAAAGGTTTCATACACATTTTTCTCTTTCAATTTTAAGTTTGAACTTTGAACCCCCCCAAGGATGTGATTTGAAGTGTTGTGTCTGCAAATTATATAGAACCCCACTGGCTGCGCAAATGGTTTCAAATCTCAACACACCAAAAAGAAAAAAGAGTGAAAACTGAAAACTCAAAAGGATCAAAGACAACATTTATCCATTTCATTGTCATCTTCAATTGACTATTCAGGTTTCTGCTTGCTCTTATTTCATTTCTATATATTAATGCTATCTGATCTTAATCCTTTCCCAGCCATGCAATTCAGAAGCTCTCTACATGCCCTTCAACATCTGCATTTACTTGTTGTTTTGACACATAACTCCCTTGTCACATGACTACAATATTCCACAATTCTTCTTCTTGTAAATGCTTACTCCTTTTAATTTATTCCCAAATCTTCATAATATTCCTTATGAAATTTAATTACCTGTCTCTTTTTATGGCAGAATAATAATATCTCTTCTGAGTTATGAATATTCCCAAAATCATGCATTTGGACTTACTCTTCCTATTGAATCTCATTTTGAAATAATCAAAATCTTAATTGAATTCAAGTACATTTTTGTTCATATACATATACTTGATAGTTGATACTTTCAAGTATCAACAGATTACTAAAAGGAAGGCAGTTCAATATTCACAAGCCTAACATTTTTTTCTGTTCTTTTTCAACAGTTTAAAAGAGACAGTACAAATTAAAAGCTAACATGGGAATTTGGGCTAAGGGAAGATGCACAAAACTAATTCATATCCATGACTTACATAAATCTCCCCCCACTTTGGCACTATTAGGATCATAAGAAAACAAAGCAGGCAATGCATATAAATTGCAAAATCTGCTCTATATCCCACCTCTCACATGCACTAAAATGATTTCTCACAAGAGTACTATTGCAATTTGGTGGAATGAGAGAGCTTTGGGTTGGGACCATGATCAAATTCAAACCATAGAGCCATATATTTATTTATGTGATTCCTAATGCTAACTGCTTTTTTCCATACATGGACCAGTTAGGAATCAAAGGCATGCCTCTGGTTAGCTGGTCCTCTCTCTTTCTCTTTCCCTTTTCTTTAAATGCATTTCTTTTGCCTCTTTTCCTTATAGCCACACAAAAACCCCACTGACAACTAATTCAGCAGCTCTTTCAATATAACTATGCTTCTGCCCTGCAACTAATTCCTTAGCCATAAGAATGAATATATATCTTCTTCTGCTGCTAAAAGCCTAAAACACAATATCATTTGAGAATTTCTTCCCTCTGAAAAAATATCTCACCCAACCCAACCCCCCAATATTGCCATTATTGCTTTGGTTTTTTCTTTCATGCCCTGCCCAATGCCCATGCTCTCTCCCCTGTCTCAACCTCTCTCATGGGTCTTACTTGTCTTGATTGATAATATATTATTAATATATTTTTAAGAGAATCTCAACTTTTATTCTTGTTTCAGATTTTTTTCTGTCACATTATGTATGGAAGTATATTTTGATTTACACAGAAAGAAAATCTATTCAAACTTGAACTTGAACTTGAACTATATATAAAAACTATATATAAAAACTTTTTAAAACAATGGAAGTTTCAGATATATGTTCTTGGCTTGATAAAAACCAGGCAAATTGCTCAGGGTTTTTCTGGTTTTCTTCAAAAACTCTTTGCCATTAGATTTGCAGAGTACTTCCCAACACATAAACAAATGGAAAGTTAACATGTCTTATCATGCTCATGACCACTTCTTTAGTTTGGTCCCCATGCATCAAACTCATGAAGATAAAACATATCAACTATTCTTTTTACCCTGTTTTCTTGTTCTGTAATATGAAGAACATGATGAACTAGTACAAAAAGGAAAAAGAATAGTGTACTATATATATATATATTATTGAAATAGATAGTCTCCCTTCCAGTCTTCCACATGCACCATAATATTAATGTAGCTAAGCCAAAATTTACTTAAATTAGCCAAAATCTTGATTAAGGATTAAAGCTAAATATAGATACATCCCCATTGAGAATAATCAAGATGGGGACAGAATTCACATGTAGCAAATAGGGGTTGGATTATTAATCGAAAAAGAGGTCATGTCTCTCACATCATAAAAAATACAGAAATATGAGTTGGAAATTATTTAAATCTCTGCAGAGATATATATTCAAGTCTTCCAGTTGGATGGCATGTTTCTTCCTGCAGTTTGTCTCCAATGTCCCACCCCCACGTTCCTATACGTAAATTCATGGAAGGAGCCTTTGTCAGTTCAATGTTTGCCCTTTCATTCAATTCCCTTACCCAAATCAGATTTCAGAATTAATATTATGACTATACTCTATAAGTCTAGCTCTAACTCAAAAATTGGAATCAACCCTTTTTTCCCTGCAATTCAGAATTACTAATATAATAACTGATAATGATCCCATTTATTAGTGTGTTTAACCATCATTTTCTTGATATATAATAATATCATTAGGTATATAATTAATAGCTTGAAGCATTAATAATTCTTGCATATGCTTATGGCCTAATCGTCTAAAAAGCAAATGCTGACCTTTGATCAACATCAGCTGCTGGTTATTTTCATAAATATATACCCAAGTAGTTCAACGATCAAATTTAGCAAAGTTGATGATTAAACATGCCCCCCATATAGTTATTATCAAAATTGCATCATTCTCAAGCATGCTTCTACACAGTAAAAGGGAAGGACATGAATGACATATTGTTTTGTCCTGCAGAAAAATCCTGGGAAACATTTTGACACAATTTGATAATACAATATATATTGTTCGAAAAATGATTTATTTATAAAATAATCCTCAAATATTTTAGAGTTTTTTACTTCATGTTTTTTTTCCCTTTAACTTTATTTATTTTTATAGACAATGGCTCAGACAAATTTTTTTATGTCATTTAGACCTTTAAACATTTTATTGTATACGATTTAGTCCTTAAATTTTTATTTTTTAAAAAATAATTTAATTTCACTATATTAATCTAAAATACTTTTATATTAGAGCCGGTTTGTTTTGATGGAATTTAATAACTAGTGTAGTGTAGGAATTTAATAAGCCATGCACCTGTTGCACCCGTTAAGCTACAATTAATTGGTGTAAACCACAATTAATGAGGGGTGATTATGAGGGTTTTGTTTGTTTTGATGGAATTTAATAACTAGTGTAGGGTAGGAAAGAACGGCCAACCCTAAACCATGTAACATTAGCGAGAGTTTAAATATTTCCCTCCTTAAACCATGTAACATTAGCGAGAGTTTAAATATTTCCCTCGTTTATTTTTCAACGTAACCACCTTGTTGCCCAAACAAAATACACCTTCCAAAAGGAGGGGGAAAAAAACTCTTTTATTAAATTGTTGCCATGTAATTTTATTTATGACATGTAAGTTCAGCCACTTCATCCAACAATATGGTAACTCTCCAAACAAAAAGTTTCGCTTAAGGTGAGAAAGTCCAACAACATGCCATCGGGCATTTGGCCTGGTGATAGAGTGTTGAACTCTTAGTTCTAATGGTTAGAATTCAATTCTTAGCAGTCTCAAGTATCCAAAAATAAAAAAGCAAAGAAAGTCCATTATTCTCCTTCATGACACAAAATAATTATTGTAAAGGTCTAGTTCTAGTAAATTAGAGGAGATTTGAGGCAATGAGCGTTGAAGCAATTTGAGCCGAAATCAAATGAGTAAGATGAATGAACAAGTGGCATATATATGAAATCTCTCAATAAATTTGGTTGTGAGAAATATTTAGAAGTTCAAATTGAGAAGACATGTTCCGAAACCAAAAAGAAATGCTATCAGAAATTCCTGAGTTGGATACATCTAGTCGGACTAAAAGAATTCCCTTAGACAATACTAAGCTATATAATAATAACTTAATTAAAGTCACCTGCACCAATTTAATTAGAAAACTTAATTATAGCTTTGACATCTGAAAAATATATATGACGGTTCAAAATAGACAAGGCTATGCGTACTACCTTTAGCCACGTTACTCTTGTACATTGCCATTTATAACCGTTTGAATGTGAGTTTTATTTAAATAACAACCGTTGGATATAGGTAGTGTAGCGAAATAGTATAGTTTATAATAGTGCAAATAACTTTACCGATTTGAAATTATATATAAAATCATCCATTTGAATGGAACTTTGTGTACACTATCATTCCAAGTTGGTAACATTTTCATATCTACACTCTTACATTAAATAAATGAACATTATATCAATGTAAATTTCTGGGGATCGATATGGATGTGGGTGGGACACATTTACAATTTTCTTATAATAATATACATATTATTTGCCTTTATGTAGCTTATGTTTTGCCACCACCAATACAGCAAAATATGTTGAATGTCAGTTGATCCAGATTTGTACATAATACATACGCAATGGCCCTCTCTTTTATTGCACAATATATATGCTATATATGTGAAGGATAAGCATTCCCAATTATCTTCAAGAGACATCATCATGATATCGAATATCTCGATTGGATTAACATTATTCGATCTAATTTAATCAATTTGAGTAGTATAATTAATCTCATAATTAATTTAGAGCTGCCACGGTCCTTTCTAAGTCCTACTCATAGCCAACCAAGAAACCAGTCATCATTTTGGATGTACATATATATCTGATATACATATATATATCAAACAAAGTTCTATAAATTTTAAACTGTCTCTATGTATACATGCTTTACAAATTAAACCTAATTAAATTGATTAGAATGTTGATTGCATTAATGTTTTTATGGGTTTGGAATCATGATAATTAAAAAAATGTGCAAAAGATTGGTATGTAGAGATTAATAAATATTCCATGCAGATGAAACATATAATATTACTACGTATATATATATATAGTTTAATGATTTAATAATTTGTATTTATTTTTGTTTTTGTTTTTGTTTTCGTCGCTGTTAATGTTGTTATTTTCAGATTGTACGCGGTTGTCTTTTGTTTGTAAGGAGAACCACTGGTTCAAAATACGTTGTGGGGAAGGCATGTTGGGAATGGGCTCCTACCAATATTTCAAGAGATACTACGACTAGACATGGTCGGACCGGTTTGTGGGGGGTTTTTTTTTTCCTTTAAATTTCGTTATTTCATTTTCAACATTTTCTGCATGGCATCTCCACATATATATAATTTCACACAATTGGAAAATAAATAACCGATTTTAGAAAAACCAAAACTTGTCTTTTCCGTCACTATATATATCGTCGATTAATTTTGGTTCCTTCCTTTGTTACGTAACTTTCCTTATCTACTATTGTGTGTATATATATGTATACGTACGTATATATACTGTGATATTATGGGCTCAATGCCAAAAAGATATGAGCAAAGTTCATTTACAACCATAGACATCTTAACTATATATCAAATCAAAGATAAAATGTGTCTTTTTCAGCCAAATCTATATATCTTAGTTTTCAGAATTTTTTCTGTATTTATTACTAGTATTTTTAAGGTATACCTTATATGTACGACAGAAGAAAATTGAAAAATATATGATAATAAAAAGAATATTTATAGGAAAAATGGTTGGCTTCCCTGCATACACATAAACATGCATGTAAGAAAAAAAAAATTGATATATATATGTTTAATTGGTATTTTTATTATTTGCTAAAACTTGAAAATAAATAAGGTATAATACCATGGACACGTGGCATGATTTGGGCACAAAGATGGGATGGTGATTTCCGTCCATATCATATATGATTAGCTTCCTTGACCTAATGACCGAAACTTGTAGAGGTCATGTAAGGTAAGAGAGTATATCAAACCGTCCCGTCTAATAAACAAAATTCTGATCCCTAACCCTTTAACTACACTACTTTTATTAATTACTTTACCTCCTCATAAATTATACACATATATCTTACTATCTTACTACTATATAAAATCACGAACTCAAAAATTTTTAATTGGAAAATTTCACAAATACCCTTAGTATTATAATATAATAATTTTTAATGAATATACTTTTTAGTCATTCAATTATTTTATTAATTTATAAGGCCTTTAAAATAAATATATAAAACACTTTTCTTAGCTTAACAAGGAAAACGTATAATTGAAATTTGGACAGAGTCAAAGTTTTATCATCAATAAATCGTGGTAAATATTTGTCTTCAAAGATTAGTTCTAAATTAATTTTAAATTCTATCTCAAATGGGCGACGATTTGGCACCAGATATCCGGAGGTGTGGAAAGAGCTGCTGTGAAAAGTGAAAAAACCATCAAAAAACCAGATATCCGGAGGTGTGGAAAGAGCTGCTATGAAAAGTGAAAAAACCTTTAAAAAAAAGTTTATTTCAAAAAGTTTTTTTGAAGCGTAAAAAGCCCTTCAATATTTTAGGCATTGAATTATATATTTTTGTGAGTATTGTGGCAAAAAATGGAGGAAAGAATTTTCGGGTCAGTTTTTTCAAAAATTTCAACCGAAATCGTGTACTAACCATCATGATTTTTGGCTAAAAAAGCGCTATGGGACCCCGGCTCAGTTTTGCATGATTTTTAGTGCCAAGACTCCTTGAAATATCTTTAGTCATTTAACCAAATCTCAGTCGCAATGGGTTTAAGGATTTGTTTTTACGAGTATCTGAATCATGTTCCGATTTACTTAAAAAATAATTTGGAAAAATTTTGAAAAACGATATTAGAAGCGTAAAAAGCCCTTCAATCTTTTTGGCATTGAATTATATATTTTTTATGAGTATTGTGGCAAAAAATGGAGGAAAAAATTTTCGAATTAGTTTTTTCAAAAATTTTAGCCGAAATCGTGTACTAACCATCATGATTTTTGCCTAAAAATGCGCTATTGTGCCACGGCTAAGTTTTGCATTATTTTTGGTTCCAAAACTCCTTGATATATCTTTATTCATCTAACCAAATCCCAGCCGCAATGGATTTAAGGATTTGTTTTTGCGAGCATCTGAATCATGTTCCGATTTTAGTTAAAAATTAATTTGGAAAAATTTTGAAGGACGATATTAGAAGCGTAAAAACCCTTCAATTATTTTGGCATTGAATTATATAATTTTTTGTGAGTATTGTGGCAAAAAATGGAGTAAAAAATTTTCGGGTCAGTTTTTTCAAAAATTTTAGCCGAAATCGTGTACTAACCATCATGATTTTTGGCTAAAAATGCGCTATGGGGCCCCGGCTCAGTTTTGCATGATTTTTGGTGTCAAGACTCCTTGAAATATCTTTATTCATCTAACCAAATCTCAGCCGCAATGGATTTAAGGATTTGCTTTTGCGAGCATCTGAATCATGTTTCGATTTAATTAGAAATTAATTTGGAAAAAATTTCGAAAAACGATATTAGAAGCGTGAAAAGCCCTTCAATATTTTTGGCGTTGAATTATATATTTTTGTGAGTATTGTGGCCAAAAGTTGAGGAAAAATGTTTTGGGTCAGTTT
>AWUE01014559.1:0-75005 GCA_001974825.2 Corchorus olitorius
AGCCGAAATCATATGTAACCATCATGGTTTTGGCTAAAAATGCGCTCTGGGGCCCGCCTCAGTTTTGCATGATTTTTGGTGCCAAGACTCCTTGAAATATCTTTATTCATCTAATCAAATTTCAGCCGCAATGGATTTAAGGATTTGTTTTTGCGAACGTCTGAATCATGTTTCGATTTAGTTAGAAATTAATTTGGAAAAAATTTTGAAAAACGATATTAAAAGCGCGAAAAAAACTTTCAATCTTCCTGGCGTTGAATTATATATTTTTGTGAGTATTGTGGCAAAAAATGGAGGAAAAAATTTTTGGGTCAGTTTTTTCAAAAATTTTAGCCGAAGCCCGAAATCCTGTACGTTAATGGTTTTTGGCTAAAAATGCGTTCTTGGATCCCGGCTTAGTTTTGCTTGATTTTTGGTGTCAAGACTCCTTGAAATATCTTTAACGTTACAAATAAACTTTTTTCTAACGTTACAAAAAAATGACATATGCCACCCGTTATCAACAAAATCGTTATCTAATGATTACTAGAACAACTTACAATGAAAGGTTATTGAATTGTTTGGTGCACATATAACATATTTATAACTTATTTAGCTTTTACAGTGCTTGGTATAATAAATTTGATAACTTACATTATTAATGAAATGGTTAACAAAGTTACTTATAAAGAATGTTTACTAATTTGTTGGTAAATGTATAACTTTTTTATAATAAGGTTTTGTAATTTGATAACCTTCATTATTTTAAAGAAATTGTTACCAAGATTACTAACATTTAAAAAAATTAATTATAATGAAAAGGTTAATGAATTTGTTGATAAAGATTAATAATTAAAATTGATTATAAAGGTTAATTAATTACCTATAAATCCTTTTTTGGCTATGAACAATCACTTATAAGTTCTAAATTCAAACTTTTTTAAAAACAAATAAAGACTAAGAAATAAATTAGGTATCAACTTTATTTATTTTAATGGCTAACCACAAATTAGTCATATTTAGTATTTTCAAAAGTAAGAATAATTATAAATTACACAATATATAACTTAATTATAATTAATTTCAACCAAATTCTTTAATATATGTGTAAAACACATAAAAAACTAAGAGAATGTTCAAAGCGATAAGAGACCATGTCTTTTTAAATAAACGTTTCCTCTTTAGCGGTCAATTGGTAAGGAATTCGGGACTTATTCACCATTGTCCCAGCCTTAAGTAAATCAATCATTGAGCCTCTGCAAGACCATTCTGCCATTTACTTTACGAGTCAATAGATCTCACCTCTTAATACATAAGATCTTATATATAATCTGTTTAGAAAAGAAAGGAATCATGATTGGGAAAGCAGGAAGCATGTAATTCTATGTGTTAAGCTGTAACAATTTGTCAAAAATTACATATACACCTTTAAAAAATTATCAATTTTATATTAAAAATTAAAAACATATACGTATCTCTACTCATAAAATATATTCAATTTAGTGATGCCTAAATCCATGGATCTTTTATGCTGCCCTAATCCCTAAATGTACAATATACAATCTACAATTTACACAAATTCTAGACCACAAGTCACCACATGAACGAATTGATCACTTTTACTTGCTGTTAAGGTAATTGATTAATTTTTTATAATATTTTTTTATTAATTTTATTTTTTATTTCAACTTAATAAACAAAATGACCCTCGAAATATCACCAAAAGGACAAAATTGCCAATGAACTTTCGATTGGGACAATTAAGCCCTCAAATTATCAATTTTGGGACAATTTAGCCCCTCATTGAATGGACTTTGGTCATATGAAATAAAAGAAGTAAATGACTCCAAATTTATAGACAAAATAGCCCTCGAATTTTGACATAGAAGAACAAAATAACCCTCAAATTTTGACAAAGTAGGATAAAATGTTCTTTGAAGGGGCTAAATTGTTCCAAAATTGAGAGAGTTTAATTATTCCAAATGAAAGCTCAGAGGTCATTTTGTCCCTTTTGTGATTGTTCGGGGGCCATTTTATCTATTAAGCCTTTTGATTTCCAATTTATTCAATGTTCTACCGATGAATATTTAAAACTTTGCTTAGTCTTTAAAAAAAAACCATTGAATTAATATGATTGAATTAATATATCCGTATGTAACTTGAAATTAATTTTAACTAAATTTTCAAATCCACGTGTTCACACACGTGGCAGAGTACTAGTGTATATATATATATATATATTATATCCAATACAAATTCAATCATGATCCCCATGTATGTTATTGACAATCGATATCTAAATGAGTATTATAAATTGATCAGCTGCAAATTAAAGAAGAAAATGGGGTCCCCTAATTCCCTTGGTGCTTAAATGCTAGTAGTAGTATATATTGATGATAACTTGGTATATAAGGTCTTCATATCTATCATTCAACAGCTTGGATGCTTGTTTTTGAGGCTATGTACCTATATTATTAGGGAACAATTAATATAGTCGGCCGATCATAATTTGCTTAAACTTTGCAACTAACCCACGATGAGATGCTAATTAATAATGCTATTGGGATCTAAATAAGCAAATTTTCTTTAGTTTTTGGCCGACATTTTTTTCATCAAAGTTTTTAATTAATATATACCCTTCTTTTAGATCATAATAAATATAGAGAAATCATAATTGAATTGATCCTACCTTTTTCGAAAGGATAAAAATATGCACCAACCACTTTAATCAAGTACTGGAATCTTCAAATATTAGTTTCTTACAAATATGCATTGATCTTATAGTAAACTGTGTTAATAAAAGGAAAACAAAATTGTCTCTAATAAATTATCAATAATTCTAGGTAAATGATACAATACATTGGCGGTGGAGTTTAGCAAACTAAAGGGTGACATGTGTTCTCTAGGGACTAGATTGAAATATTTAAAACTTAATCAATTCAAAAATTGGACATGTGTCAACTCCACAACCATCCTTCAGGACCCATTTGTGTAGTTTGCTAAACTCCATTAACAATGAATTAATTTACCTAATTCTATTATTATTGATAAAATAAAATATATAATACTAGTACTAGTAAATCTAGTAAACAAGTTGAAGGGGGCAACATCATTTTCAAAATAGGAATATTCTTTACCACATTTGCCAAACTAGGACCCTCTTCTTTTAACGAGTGAATCCCAAAGGGTAAGGGACAAAATTGTCTTATTCAAATAAACAAAAGCTTTTTTTTTTATGTACGAATCTGTACCGGATGGTGCCTGTCATTCTTTCCACAAATGTCGTTTTTCTGTCAGACCATTTGCTAAAATTACCTTCCCATCACCTCTTAATTAAAACAAAGGTACGCCCAAAAGGCCAAAACTAAAGACAAAAAGTGATTAAGTGTTAAATCACTTTAATCTAGTGGGCTGTTATGTATCTCTTTGTCCCCCACCGGTGAAAACAGTATTATCTCCGTGTGAGGATGAGAAGCACGTGATTTGTACCCCACACACGCATCGTTATCATTTTATTGATGTACATACATGGCCCCATCATGACGTGGGTATCATGCATACATGACATTACCATGCACGCCATGCATCACCATCTTCAATTCTTCATTAAGGAAATACCTAGGCTAATTAATGATGGCTTATTATTATGCACCTTGCCTTGGAGATTCAAATTAAGGAAAAGAAACAATTAATGCCACATACTATATAGTTCTCTTTCATGTGCTCAAAAAACTCTAATCATTTGCATTATTTTCCCTAAATATGAGTTGTTTTTGGTTTTTTTTGTATTGAAATAAGCATTATTAATCAAGTTTAAGCCACTTAACATCTAAAATTGAAAATCCAATATCATAATATATGAATGTACATTATCCCAAAAGAATTTTGGCCACATCCATCAAATTGAAATTATTTTGAAAAAAAAAAGAGTGTGTATAATTGAGTGGCATTTATGCACATTATATCCATATTGCATTGCATGTATGAGTATATATAAATCACCACATAAAAGATTTTTATTTAATTATATATATTATTGTGTGAAAGAGGAGAGATTTGAGAACCCATTCTATATCGTTTTGATTTTTGAACAGGAATTTTTTTTTTTTTTAAGAAAGATGCTTGAAAGTTGAAAATGTAAAGGATATAAGAAAAGTCTATCTCCTTTATCACTTTGAATATATGGTAGATCGAAAAGGAAAAGACTTGGGAAAAGCTGATTGAAAGGAATTTAAAGGGCCGTTTACAGAATGGGCCCAATAATAAAAGGTTGGAAATATTGGGACTTGGCAGGACCCATCATCATCATCATCAACATTGAGAGAGTCTTGACTCTTGAGGGTGCAAACTTAGCTGGAATTATTGGCCCAATTCTGAATTCTCTCCTTTGAAGGTTGACCCCAACATTACCAACCAGCAGATTTAAATTACTATTAGTGCTGCAGTGCAAATATCAGGTGGGTAGATTAGACAGATTATTAAGTTCCTTCATAATTCATAACCAGCACTCGACCCCATTTTTGTCAGCTGCCTTTCGCCACCTTCAAAAGCTAAAGCTTATACCATAAGAAAAAATTATTTGATGGACGCAGGACGAATGGACGATATATTAACAACGTGCATGTTTAATACAAAGATGATGATCGACGTTTGTGCATAAAAATATATGTATGATGGGCGAGATTGCTTATCAATCCCACCCATGCATCATTTTATGCCATGATGCCCCAAACAGTCAAACAGTACCCCTAATACTGTTAGTACGTATAGTAGCTAGTAATCAAACTATTTATCAATGATAAATTGCTTTCAAGTTGAACTAATAAAGTCCTTTTCAATTATTTTTTCTTTTGTGTCACATCTTTTTTTTTTTTTCTGCTACTGCAATGAAACATTGAGATCAGATGATGAACAAAAAAGTTGGATATTGCTAATTAAAAGTTAGCTTGATTTTGATAAAGTCGAATCCTTGAGGGCCCTAAACAGCTAATTAACAACACCTTCTTCAAGGTCCAAGCTTCTGCAATTCTGTTTTCTTCTTTATCTTTTTTATTTCTTCAAGTTTGGGGAGAGAGAGAAGAATTATTGGTTCTTGCAACTAATATATAATTCTGATTCGACTCTATACGAATCTGAATATATGGTCAAATATGAGTACCCTTTTCCACACTTTTCTGAATGATTTCAATAATTAAAATCACACTTTTTGACTTTGGCCAAGGCACTCGATCGAGTAGTAATAAACACAATCTTTTCTCCCTTCACCTTACGTTTATAATGCGAATCATAAAGCTAATTAAGATCATATTTTATATAATAAAATAAAAAAAATGGTGAGATTCTAAATAAAGTGATTCCTAATTTTTTCTATGAAATTAAATAATATACCTCTCTTAGTAGACCTTTTGCTTTTTTTTTTTTTTTTCTTCATGGTTTGTATTGGGCTTAGAGAGGGGAAAGAAGGTAAAGTTGGGCTAAAATCATGACTTATTGCCAACCAATCGACTAAATGGGCTCCTGTCCTATGTATAATGTTCTTTTCCTTTACTTTTCTAACCAAGATAATAATATAGAAACCTTGATGGAATGATTGATAAAACAAATTAGTATTGCTTTAATTGTTACATTCTAGGAGAAGGCTCATGTGGAACCTATATACACACTTTAATTAAAATTATAATAAAATGACAACAATTGTTAAATCGAGCATTAGATTGCACCATGATTTTGATATTTTTGATGGATATATATACTATACTTTTCTTTCTTATTAAGTATATAATATATGTAGTTTTTTAGTTTATAAACATATAAATATCTTTCATCAATCGAAACACAAAGACAAATATTCTTGACTCAATTAGTTACGTAGAAAATTAAAGTTTTGACAATTATATATATCACCTTGGTGTTGTGTTGTCGATTTCCTAAAATTGTCTACAACATTATTTTCAATAAGAATGGAATCTTTTATCACTTATCAAACCCTTTTAAAAACGAAATGAAATGACAATCATAACTTTTTTAAAAATATATTTACACAAGAGAGACCTTAACCTATAAACATTATCTATTAATTCAATCACTTGACAGGTATGATTTGATAAGGTAATTAAAAAAAAAGCATGCATATTGATTCGTGGCTGTAAAATCATAAAGCTGCTTTTTAGTTTAATACATAAGGCCGCCACTTATGTGACAAAATTGATACTTCCTTTGTGTCAAATTATCTGATTCTTTTGGATCAAACTAATCTCACCTTTGACATTTAATTAAAATATATATATAATCAAATTTTTAAAAAATATATTTTCAAAAGTTTAAAATTTAACTCAATCAAAATTTAATTTTTAAAAATTTAATTTTATATAATTTTTTTTTATAATTAATGATCAAAGTTAAGATTACTTTGACCTAAACGGTCTCAATAATTTGAGACGGAGGAAGTATAAATTAAACTTGAATATCACCCAATTAACAAAATGTATACTTGATTGAAATGTTTTTTCTTCTGATTGACACAGATTGAAATTGTTTGTATTGTACCCTCCAAAAAGGAATAGTTCGTTACTATCTTCTATTTCTTTGATCATGGGGATACCCTATAATAACCTAGCTAGCTAGCTCCTCAGATATTCCAAGAATATGCAAGTCCTTTTACATGGTTTTTCACCGTTCATTTAACAACAACCTTGTCAATTTCATACATTATATATTTCCTTGTTGATGAACAGTTCTTAATTACATATCTTAACTCATCCCTTACGATAGAAGTCTAGATATTGTAATAACAAACAATAGAAAACGTTAGGAAGTCACTTGGAAATTGGAATAGGGTTTTAGTAGTGATTAATTATAATTGCGCCCGTCACGAGCGGAAAAATTACAAGATTATCACTTTGCTTGCTAACAAGAAAACTCAAAAACTTCCAAGCTAATATTATAAAATTCCTTAATGGTAGTCAAGATTCATATATGTAAATAAAAAAAAAAAAAAAGTGCTTCTTAATGTTTGACCGTCTCACCCTCTATGTATGGTTACTGATTAATTAGTTTAAAATATTTTAGCATTTGGGGTTTATAGTAGCAAATCAAATATATTAAACACTTGATTTAAGAAAAGAGAAAGATCCTCGATTACATGGAAGAAAGGATGGATGAAAAAGAACATAAAATGTTGAACTTTTGAGGCATGGCCGTGGATGGTGCGTTGATGATTAACCACGCAACAATAACATAATTAGTTAATTGGGCAAAATCGTTGGTGCCATCATTATAAAGTTGTACCATTAATTATTACTATATTTTATATGATCGAATTCCTTCTTTTCTTTGCTTTTTTTTTCCTTACACTTTTTCCGCAACTTATAGTACATTAATCTTATCCTTCTTCATGTATAAAAAGTTCCCACCTATAAGATTACAAAGTAATCTCTGACATGACAAAACAAACATTTCTTTTTTGTTCTTCTTTCCACCTTTATCAATCTTCAATTTGAAATTTTCACTACTAGAACATAAAAAATTTAATCACCTTATACCGTCTTTAATCATTTCATTGAAGGCTTCAATACAGTTTTCTCCCGCACGCTTATCATACAATTCTTTACTAGTATAGTACATAGCTAGTAATGACAGTACTATTTAGTACTATCTTTTTACCACTAATAAATTAATTAATAATTAATATATAAGCTAATTTTCCCCAAAAAAAAAAAAGCTAATATTTGTATCCCAACTAATACTACGCGTAAAATAATGAGGTTAAACGAAGCACGAATATACTACACAATCAAATTTGAACATGAGACTTTAAAATTCAAAACATGTAACAATTAGTTAAGGTAAATACTTAGATATGGGTTATTGTAGTATTGTTTTTTCGGAAACACCCAATTGTTTTTCTTTTTAACAACAATTTATTCGACATTGATCGATTTGGTAATTAATCACATCAGATTTCGATTAATTTAGAACTGAATCACATCAGATTTCGATTAATTTAGAACTGAATCGTATCAGATTCATTGTGAAAAATACTCTTCATATTTGGTCTCAATTATTTAAAAGGCATTTTTATGCCATAATTTAAAAGGAATTGAGATCATTCTAAATTCAACAAGCATATATTCATTACTATTGATGGTGAAAAAGAACGAGATCAACTCCAATAATTAATTTCCAATGAACCAAATGAAAATTGCAAAATAATTAAGTAGAAAATCAACTTTACAATAAGAATAACAATATTTATTCATTCTTGCAATAGCACAATATTACACAACTTTGGAAAGAATAATACATATTTTACGCTAGATCAGTTTCATTTGACATTTTATAATATAAATAAATATATATCTGAAATTAATTCTCCTAGAATCAGTTAATTAAAGTCACTGAATTTACAAGATACTCCCCTTCTTCACTCGGGATGACTCGGTTAAACTTAAAACAACCCCCTTCCGCCATCTCCTTAATTTTTTTCTTTCATGATAATAACGTTTAAGAAACGTTAAAAAAAAAACTTACAAATTACCCACTGATTCACTCAATAATTAGTATAATAATAATAATTAATTAATTAATACCCTAACAAAATCAAAAATCAAAATATAGAGTAGCTGTTAGACCTTCCAACTCGGGCCAACCAACTCAGCTGAGTGGACCCAGGAGGAGTATTAGTGCTTTCTTCGCTGGCTTTGCCTTTATTAGTAGACTGATGAATTATCGGCGCCGACTCCGACCCCATGAAGCAACGGTCGGGATTCGCTGATGAAGCCGAGTTTATTCTTCATGCCGACGTGGCAACATCTCTGAAGATCCTCGAAGGTGGAGAACCGGGCCGAGTTGGAAGAGCTGGACACGACTCGGAGAATCTCTTCGAACAAGGACTCGTCGCATGGGATCGTCAACGGTCCTACGTTGTTGAAACCGTACTCTTCTTCGGTCTGTACGAGCAGTTTTTTGAAGATTGGGTGGTTAAGGTACGTTGCTCGTACGATGTATCTCCTGAGACTGCTTCCCACGCACACCGCCACGTGTCCTGCTGGAACATCTGACGGTGCGTGTTTGTTATAGCTGTTGCTGGCCGTTATGCGGGCTTTCCTTCGCCACTGCTTGAGCATTTGTCGGATTCTGACAATGTGACGGATTTTCTGGCACTTTCCCGTCGCTTGTGACATTTTTTTTTCCTGAGAAAGTGACGGAAAGATCAACCTGAAATGAGATTGTTTTCCTAGAAAGTGAGAGAGAAAGTGTGAGAAAAAAGTGAGCGCAGGTGGAAATTTTTTGAGTTGAATTCTGGTGAGGGGAGGAATTATATGGTTAGGAGTTAATGAAATTGCCCCTGAAGTTGGATATAATTACGAGATTGTGTCTGTTGTTTCGGTTGGTGTCATGGCCATGTGACCTTAGGTAAGGTTATGAGACTTTTAGTTTAGACAAATCTTTAATTAATTAATTTGATAATTTTCATGTTTAGTATAGTTAGTTTCTTAGTTCCTTGATAACTGTGCTTTTACATATTATAATAAAGAATTTTTTTTTGGGTTTTATTAAATTATATCAAAACATTGTATTGACCAAAATCATTATGATTATTATGTTTAAACTTATTTAGTTTAGCCCTTCTGTAAGGAAGATTGGACCATGTTAATTATTTGCCTATATAGTATAATCTTATTTAGCAACTTGAAAGAAAAATAATTTGGTATCTTTTGCTTTTGCTTCTATGTGAGATTGATATAATTGATAGTACTATAAAATTAGTACAGTAGTCACATAATTCTCTATTAACGCGTGTTAGATTGAGTGAAAAAATATTAATGTCTTTTTAGTAAGGTTTTTATTTCGAGTTTTATAAATAAAAAAAATAGATGTTAGGAAGTATTGAAGTCTAATGTGACTTAATTTTAAATTTTTTAGAGTTATTGCGACTATATATTGACTATTGGAAGATTTGTACTAGCTACCAAGAGGAAGAAATTTTTTTTTTATAACTACCATTACAATTGATAAGTATATGTTTTAGGATAAACATAAGAACCCTCTAATTAAGAACCATACTAAGCAATGCAATTTTAGAAAAATAATGAGAAAAATAGTTCACACTTGCTTACTTAAGAATAAAGAAAGTATTATAAGCACATGGTTACATTTGTATTTGTTTTTATAAAATACCTATTTAAGAGTTTTGCAATTCTTTCCCCTTTTCAAATGCTGTTGGAAATTAAGAGAAATAATTATAAAATGAGATTAGTTACTATAAGTCTTATATTATCTATATTCTATATATATCTATATACATAGAATCCATCATGTTATTAGGCACAAGCACCATCATGCATGATCTATGTATCTAATAGAAATTAGGTAACCATTAACCATTGATGCTTTAACACTCTTGTTAGTTAATTAATCATCTTTTTTTCTCTTTTATGGTAAGAACATCTGTTATTATATTTCTTTCAATTTCGGGGGATGGCCAACAAATTTCCATTTTTGATTGAACAAAAAACAAATTACTAATATGTTTCCAAATTGAATATTTATTAGTATTTTTGTTAGAAATTTGGTTAATTCCAACTTTTATTGCCATATATTTGCATGGCTATTATTTTGAAGCATAAAAATTCAACAAATATACCAAGTATAGAGGATTTTTATACAAAAATAGAGTGTGGTTAATGATCACTTACTATAATACTCCCTCCGTTCCATATTATCTGTCCCTTTTGGGTCAAACCAATCATACATTTGACCTTTAATTACAAAAAATATATATACAATCAAATTTTCAAAAAATATGTTTTGTAAAGTTTAAGACTTAACTTAATCATAACATAATTTTTTGAAATTTATTTTTATATAATTTTTTTTATAATTAAAGGTCAAAGTTAAGAAACTTTGACCCAAATTGGACAGATAATATGTGACTGAGGGAATAATAATTTAGAATGATATGATTTGATTAGATTCTTTCTGTCTATGAAATTCAGAACCCAATATCATCTCCAAAATCCTCCCAAACACCCTTTGACTCACCTTGACTTTGTTTTGCCTCCACAACCTCCTCCAAATATTCACAACAATTTTTTTAATACATTCAGTTTTCAGTTCCAAAACATGCAAGTACATGCATTCTAATTATTTCCATACCAAAAATGCATTAATTAATTAATTAGGCTATTCTCTTTTGTTTTTTTTTTTTAATTTGGCTACTCTCTTTTGTTTATATTTAGGTTTTTTAACAAGAAATGAAGAAGGTATTTATTCATGGAACAATGGGCAATTAAACATTTGCTCAATGCCACTCTATGAAATTTTTATCATTGATTTTTGAGTGCTAGCTCCAACTAAATGACTAATAACAAATTAAAAAGAAATAAAAGTGAATTATAAAGATTGAAAAGGACACAAACAATATATAACATGCATAGTTTGCTGTTTCAGTGTGTTGTTTTTCTACTCCCATGATCTCTTGTCTCCCCCAAGTATCTTTCTTTAACACAGTAATCCTGATTAAAATAACAAATTATGCAAGATTTAGGGAATATATGCTGGGGCCTCTTTTGTTTTCAAACTGATTGGATGGGTTAATTTTTCTTTTTTTTTGGATCTTAAAACTGATTACTTTAACAACACTTAATTACTCAAGTTCTAAGCCAAGTCCTTTGGCAGAGAGTAGTGGAAGCTTAATTAGATTGCTTGCTGTAGCCAAGGCAACTTAGAATTTTATATTCAACTTAATCCTTGAAACAAACCAGTTCAAACACAACCTGACAGCAAGATTATGAGGCTAAAGCTAAGGCCAGTTTTGAGATTTTTTTTTTTTTTTTTTTAAGAGGGAATACAGGGTGATAGTTAATTTTAAGTATTATAGTATATGAATATGGTTTTACATAATAATAAACTATAATTCCACTTTCCATTAAAAATACATGAGCAAATTCCAAGCAAGTACATATTATATATAGTAAGGCTAAAGTCATGCTGCATCTCCTTTGAATAAAGAGTTAAAGACTTGGTCAAAAGGGCTTAATTTCTTTAAATCTCAATCATTTGATGAAGAACCATGCTTTACATAAATTTATTGATTAGGAGTGCAAAAATGGACCATAAATTACAGTGGATGATAAACTTCAATATATGCTGAATTAGACATGATTTATAATAGATTTTCTGTCCTTAATCATTAAAAACAACCTTGCTTAGTATATAGTTAAGCATGGATTAGAAGAGAGGCAAATGTTTTTGAAATGATTGATACCAAAACTTATTATCCACCCATTTTCATTTGGAAGAAATTAAAGAAATTAAGCTCCTCAAGCTTGTTTGTTTGAAAGTGAACCAGCATTCAATGTTTATAGGAGTATCTGCTAAAGTTGTTGTTTATAAGTTTATAGGTTTCATAATTAGCCTTAACTCATGGATTCTTCCTTTACCTTTTCTTCTATTTGTAACCTTCTTTATGCCTCTTTTAAGTACTGAGTTGGCATTACTTTGTACAGAATATATAGTCCTTAATTTGCATTTAAAATATCATACCAACTATATATATAAATTCGTCCCTCACCCGTCACCCCATTGTGATGATCTTTTTAATTTTCAGTCGACCCCATCTTCATTCAATTAAAGTTAGACAACTTTGGATTCTTTTTCTTTAATAATTTTGGTTAATGTGATGGTAAGCAGATCTGTTACTATATAAGTTACTCATAATCTGACAGAAGGAAACATAAGAGGGCGTGCTTTCTGTCATTACAAGACATGAAATCTTAGTCTAGTGATTATGTTTGGTAGATTGAAAACTTTTGCCCTTTCTGCTGGTTTGTTCTGAGAGATTCCAAGCACCAGATAGCTTCTTCCATGGATTTTATGGGGATTTTTTTCATTGGTCGAAACAAAAGCTTGCAAGTTGCAAGAGTCAGGGGCAAGAGCATTTTAATGTACTCACATGCACCTGATATATAGCAGCTGAAAGTTTGGAGTAATTTGGGGCTTTGGGCTTAGATTTGTTGACTAATGGTTTGATATTTGATAATGGATCAAATACACTTTGAAGTCCAAAGTCCAAACTCGATAAATATATATATTTGGTTGAAGTATTATCAAATTCTAGGATTAACTACTATTGAGAAATGGCAAATGGGTAGTTTAAATATTCTGGGCTAAGTCATCTTCGCCCCACCATCCCTCCTTCGTCCCAATAATCAGATGAGTAATTTCAACTTATACGACAACTTTTGAAGGTCTGCAAGCTTTCCCTGTATAGGTACAACGCGGCTCGACTCCGAACTAGTCAGGATTCAATGTGATTATCGAATACTAGAGAGGATTAGTACCCAAAAAAAAAAAAGGTTCCAATATGGTGTAATAACAATGATAAGATGGTAAAGGGCCTCTATGGTTTACTATTTTGGAGATGATGAATAATCTTTTGAGGATAACGAATGCTTGAGCAAACCATATAATGCCTGAAATTTCCAGTGGAATGAGAGGATGTATATATTATTTCAGAATAAAACTTCTGGTCTCAGCCAACAACATGCCAATCACCAGGTGCTGCAGTATGTAAACCGACGATGTTCAATCAAAGAAAGTTTGCGTCTTCCTATTTACATCATATCTCACAGAAATATAAGACGGCTTAGCTTGAAACATCAAATCTATAACCAAGATTTTGATGATAACCTACATGATTGAGAAACATCATTCAAAGTGAAATAACTTTAGCAACATGCATCATTGCGACTGCATAGATCAGTTTTTTTGGCGGAAAAAGAAAAGAAAAAGAAAAGGGAGATCATCAGGTCGTTATAGCAGTCATAATTTATCCTAATCAATATAAAAAAAAGTTTACATATAATGTTCAGCTAAATCAAAGCTTAGCAGAAGTTTCATCACTGTATTCGTTTCTACTACATCAACACCAAACCAAAGTAAATCATATGCTTAAATATAAAAGTAATTAAAATTTTCAAAGGAAAAACAACTAAGGTACATCTTGATTCTAATAACTAGACTGACTACTTGGAAGCAGATCTCATTGCTTTCAACTCTTCAACCAGTTTCTCAAGCCTGCTAATCCGTTCTTCAAGTGATAATCCAGGTATCTCAACAGCATAGCAACTGCACTCCCCTACAACACCATTGATGCTTATCATTTTGCGTTCTGGACGCTCTAAATTGCTCTCTTTTGCATCGTTCACAGTTTTTTCTGGTTCTTTCATCACGACTTTCTCATCAACTGTCTGCTCTTCTCTCTGATCCTTGTAGGTGCCCTCAAAATTGTCCCCTGCTCCTCTCAGCATGGATTCATCCTGCATAGCCTTTTCTGCCAACATTGCTAATGGCTCCAAATATTTAACAACCTCATCATCTGCAATTGTTGATGAAAGACTTTGAGAATGACCTGATCGGTTTCCATCATCTTCACAATCCTTAGTTCCAGTATTGACACGCTTCTTGCAAGATCTCATCATCTCTGCAAGTGTTGGGTTATTGTCCTCAGGAGAATCCTCTGCTTCCTTCCCATCAAAGTTGGGCGCACTAGCTGGAGCACGGGAACTGATTCCCTTCTTTCTTTTTAAATTCCGGGGTGGGTTTTTAGTATTCACTGATGGTAAAGCATGAGAGGCAGAGTCGCTGCTACCTTCCTCCTTGTCTTTAACCTTTGCTGAACTTTTACTGCTTCGAAGATAGAATCTAGAAGAGGCAGATACAGGAGTGTCATCCTTTTCTGCAGTATTCTCTGCTGATCTTTTCAAACGTTTTTTACTCAAACCAGGAGAAGCAGACTCCTTCTCATCTTTCTCCTTTCTTTTCAAAGTCTGCACTGATTCTTTTGTGATTCCTAATGCAAGAGTGGGAGAAGAATCTTCTTCCTTGCCCTTCTTGTCTCCTTTCAGATTCTCCGCTGGTTTTTTTGAGTTCCTTCTATTTGAACCAGAAGAGGTAGAATCATTATTGCCTACCTGCTTTTCCTGCTTTTCTTCCAAAATCTGGGATACACTCTTGGACTTCTTAAGAGGAAAACAAGAACGGGAACCATTAGCAATATTATTCCTTTTGACACTATCTCCTTGTTTCTTTGAACCCTTCACTGAACAATTAGGAGAAACAGATGGATCATTTACTTCTGTCTTCCCATGGAAGTTATCTATTTTCTGGTGAAGGCCAGGGCAACCAGAGGCACTTTTCCCTCCTTGTTTCTTTCCTTTAGGATTCTTTGATGATTTCTTCAAACCCTTAGCTGCACTTTTACACTCCAGCACTGACTGCTTCCACCACTTCAAGTATTTGGCAGTAACACCAGCTTTATAAAGCCGAGATGGAATGTATAATTTCACACCACTAAGAGATTCACAGTAATTGAGCCAGGCAAGTTCAGGAGTCTCGCTTGATCGAGGAGGAACACAAGCTGGAATATCTTGGTCTATTCCAAACTGCATTGCAACTCGATGAGGAAGGTACTGTTCTACACAGTCAAGTCCCACAAGCTCACTGGCTTTCAAACATCGAGCAAAGGACTCTAACTCTTTGTCAAGACGAGCAGTAATCGATATACAAACTTCATTCTCTCTATAAAACTTAGGTTGTTTCCAATTATCAACCTGCATAGCATATGGACGCCATTCAAAACTTCCACCAGCAGACTCTAGAGCTAACCTCACATTATCAACCTTGCAACTAACATCATGCCATTGAACTAGCCTCGGCTCGCCCTTAGCTATCGGATTCGGTTGTGGCCTTAGCCCTAGAAATCTCTCCCAAGCCCAAACTTGAACTAATTGAAAAGGAGACCAGAGGGTCAGAGTAAACACCTCTTCTTTCCCCAATTTAGTTGAAGCAGTAATAGCGTCTTTCAACAAACACAAATCCCTATAAATACTAGCAAGAACAGCAGGTGCCAAAGCAAGTTTCGTTCCTCTAGCTAAATGAATTGCGACGGAGAAGACATGTTCCCTAATTGTTTCATGAGCATTGGTAAAAACATACCTTGAAAGCCAAAAGGCAAGAAATGCTTCGTGCTCAAATTCATTCCCAGAGTCCATGAATTTCTGCATCCACAAACGCGGGCAAGCCTTTTTAGCTTTGCTTCTCACAATCTCAAGCCTTGCATTCTTCAAACCTTCTTCAACTTCCTTGAGTTCGTCGGTTTCCAGAGGGTTGAAAACAGGGGAGCCCAAAACAGAGAAACCCCCAAGAATCATGACATCTTCAAGAGTAACACTAGCTTCACCCCAAGAAAAGACGAAACTTTTGGTCTCGCAACACCATTTCTCAGCTAGACCAAAAACCAAATCGTTGTTTCTCTTGATTTGGTATGTCGAATTCATGATAGCTTCATAGATGCCAGCTTTCTTCCACGTCGCCTCATGTAAAGCAGCCATCTTGTCAATCCAAGTCGACCAATTCTTCGCCCTGCATCTCCAGCCGTGGAAGCTGATACTCAGAGGCAGATTCTTGGGCTCGGGGGTTGACTGAACCAGAGTGGAGAGACATTGCGAAGGAAGCTTCGGAAGTTGGTTATCGTCGGAAGTCAGAACGGGTTTGAGGAAATGGGCAATTCGTGAACGAGGGTTTGGGTTTTGGCTTTCGTCAGTTGGCGAAACCATGAGCTCTTCTCTCACTTCGACCATACTTCTTTCTGGTTCGTCCATGGTTGGATTTGGATCGAAAATTTCGGTGGAAATGGGGTATTTTGGGGAGTTATAAAGATTGGATTTTTGGGTTACAGGGTCACGAGATCATCTCAATCTCAAAGTCTCAAAACTTCGGTTTCGAGGGGAAGCTCCCGAAAAGGCGAAAGTTTTGAGATTGATTTTTGAGTTTAAGGGTAATTTTGAGAAATGTCACTTCCAATTCATGGGTATTTCAGTCACAACGTAGCCAAGACCGAAGAAATTAGAAAAGATAAAAAAAAAACCCGTCTAGTTTACGTCATCAATATTTCCACGGGATTTCATTTCCCTTTCTTTTTATTTTTCTCAATCTTTCAAGGAAATTTCATACATTCACTATATTTAGTAATTCAATTTGTTTACTTGTATGATTTAGGAATTTTGTTATAGTAACATTTTGAGTGTGTAAGACATAACAAATAATTTCACCATTTCTCTCAAAATTCTACTATATATTTTATAGGTTTAGAATGAACTTGATGTCAATTAATTAAAATTTCCTATTAAGAGTTTTGTTAATGAAAAAAAAAATTCTTCTTTTTTTTTATGTAAAAAAGAAGAATTTATTTTATTTAATATTCAAATTAATCAGAAACCAATGTAACCGTCGAAAGTGTCGATAATGTCAAAGTTAATCAATGTATAAGGAAAATACTCTTACGAGAATTTAATATTTTACACATGCGGGTTTAAAGGTTGACATGTGTCATTTAGAGAAAAATTTTGAATTTTAAAAACAAAATTAATTCAGAAAATTGGTATGTGATAACTCCTCAATTACTCTGAAATTCAAAATTTCTACCAATAGTGTATGAATAATGATCCATGTTATAACTAGTACCAAAAGTAAATTGACTCCTTACCAAAAAAATTGTTATATAAACAATACAATTTACTATAAGTCTATAACTAGAGTTATATCAGTTAGACAATGGAGCCACCCATAAAAAAGAAACATTGTAGCAAAATTTCAACATGTTTTTTTAAACAGAAATTTCAAATTTCAACATCTTGAATTATCAAAAAGAAGAAAAACTTAAATTCGTTCCGAGTTGACCAAAACACCCCTCACAAGCCATCTAAAGGAAATAGGATATTTCTTTCACCCTTTGATTTCATTTCTTCTTCGGCCCCCAATCTCGTACTCTCGAGAACCAGAAAGGAAAAACCAAAAACCACAACAATCCCCTGCAGAAATGCCCCACGTACTCCTTCACCACCCCTTCCCAATCACCACCGTCAATCTCAGACCATCTTCTTTCCTCACCTTAAAACCAACGCCGCAAATTCACCTTCGCAGCGAGCCGACAAGGGGCGCAACCATAAAGTGCATGGCCAATCCGAGGAGAGTTGCAATGGTGGCGAAACAGATAATGAGAGAGCTTTCCGACATGCTCTTAACAGACAAAGTGTTGCAGTACGCTGTCTTGCCCGAAGCCGCCTTGGGAGCCGATCTTTATCTCTCTTCTCTTACTACCATAAGTGATGTTGAAGTTTCATCTGATTTACAGGTACCCATCATTTGTTTATCTTACATTTACTGGGAATTCACCCACTTCCTGTTTCTGGGCAGCTTGTGATTTGGCTAGTGTGATGAATATTTGAGCTGAATGAAGTAGAAAAGTTTGTATCTTATTTTTTTGTTTAGCTCAATAACTGTGCTAAGTTCGTTTGTTGCTAAAGTTTAGGAAGGGAAGAAGTTAAGTATTTGATGTAATTTTTGTTCAGATTAATGATGTGTTGTAGTAATTTTCGAATTTTGTGTATGGTTGAGATTAGGGGACTTGGGATTGAGAGGAAAAGTAATGATAAGTTACTATGCTCTGCTTGAACTTCATATACCTGATTTTCAATGACACAATAAGACCACATAGGCAGTGTTACAGATTTGATATGTACAAATTGATGAACAATAAGTCTCCATTTTCAGACATTTCTAATTTATGTGTGCATTGCCGTTTGAATTTACTCATTTAGTAAACTAATCTATGTAACCAAATAATTCACACTTTTTTGTCCTTGGGAGTAGGTTGTTAAAGTATATGTATCTGTTTTTGGTGATGAGAGAGGGAAAGAGATTGCACTTGCCGGGTTGAAGTCAAAAGCTAAATATGTTAGAAGTAGGCTGGGAAAGCGTATGAAGTTGCGGCTTACACCAGAGATACGTTTTATTGAAGATGAATCTCTGGAACGAGGAAGCAGGGTAAGTTCTTCTAGTCTAATGATTTAGGGATAGTAATTTTACTTTTTTGTTGCTATAAAGTATGGTTAATCACTTAATTGCATTAGCACATTTCCATAGAAGATGATACAAATTTGCTTAATTGTTTCAGGTGATTGCAATATTAGATAGGATAAAGGCTGAGAAAAGTAGAGCAGCTGATGAAGATGAAGAAGAATCTGAATCATCTGATTCACCTCAAGATGACAGTGACTGGGAGGATGATGACCCCGATGAAGATATTATTTACGTAAAGTAGTTACATTCTCAATTATTCAGCATTCGAGAGGGGCAGAATGAATTTGTTGTTGTTACATTTTTGCAGGTTTGTTTCTCATTGTGGTATTAGTTTCACTCAATGGTTTTCAAGGCTGACTTCTTGCCTAGAACCATGTCTCTTAAGTTTTAATTAATTGGTAAGAGGGTATATAATTAAAAAAGAAAATTGTAAGTGAGAAGATCTATGACCAATTAATACCATGTTGATTAAAACTGTTGATCTGGATACGCTTCAAAACCTCATCCTTGTTGTGCTGAAACTGAGAAACTTGGTGCTCAAACTTGAGAAATGGTGCCCCATTAATGTAGGGATCTATAGATTTAGGCCTGCAGATATCAGGTTTCTGACACAGTTTTGTGATGATTTAGAGAAGGCATGAATCAGATAATTGGACTCATCTTCCATTACCTACATATACTATGATTTTGTACTATACTTTCGCATTAAAAAGCATATAGCCCTGGCACGTTTTCAATTTTGCTATCTGCTTTGCTGTTGGTTTATGAAAAAGTACTCATTGAAGCAATTATTGATATGTTGCAGTGTGGATTCTCAAAACCTATACAGCAGCAAGTCTTCTCATGTGATGTCACCACCATTGTCTGAAGCATCTATCCATAGGTGTCATTCTAAATGAATCTATCCAAAACTTTGTTTTGTTTGTTTCACTTTTTTCATTATTGTACAATATGCATAGTGTAACAGTCAACTGAATGCTAGTCTAGGTTGAAGATTCTGGATGTTAAAGAGCATCCAAAACAGATCATCTTCAATGAAGTAATCATGTAAATATTTTCATGTGCTTTGCTTTATTGGTATATGATTGATAGGTTTCTACTTCTAGTTTTGTGAAGGGAAGCACTTCTTTATTAGTACGATGTATGGTTGCACTATCCTGCCAAGTACGGATTCTACTTAAACTGGTTGTACTTTCTAGTACAGAACTGATGCTCATTGCTCGACAGTTTGACAGGTGGAATTAGGATCAAGATTTGAAATTCTAGAGTTACTTTTCTTTTATACGAGTTCATCTTCATACCTCCACAATGATTTTGGACCTACTTTTGGTTCGGTATTCTTGATTATGTGCAGTCTTCTGTACAAACCATTAATATTTCAACTAGATTCTGGAAAAGAGCCTATTATCTTTGAATCCGACTTTAGATGGCTTAGAAATGGTGACTGAAACATAGATTTAAGCCAATGGAGTACTAAAAATTTGCGGGACCAAAGCTTGTTGAGAAGATTTGATCATTTTTGGGCACAGATAAATGATAAGATTGTAACTTAAAGACCATTTCCTATAACAAAAACCAGTCTTGTACCATAGAAGATTTTGCTTACATGGCAAACAGATGCTTCATTCCCAAAAGGAAAATAAAATAAAGATGAGAGCTGGATAATCTAAAAAAACGTAGCAGAAATTATTATCACGACTCAGGTAAGAAGTTATGCCACAGCATTACCATAAGATTAAAAAAAATGCACGAAATTTTGGGAGCCAAAAAGTGAGAGAATTATTACTTTGAACTGGGAAGCAATATAATTATCCAACAACTTGCCCATTGTTAACTATAGAAGAGAAAGTAATTGTGCCATTTGCCAACTGAAGGAAAAATGCCCGAGGGGGCGAAGTTAATAACTCTCAAAAAATTTCTAGAGACAGGAATGTAATGGTCCACAAAAGCTGCAGGCCAAAATGAAAATCTGGTACAATTCCATTGATGTGCATTATTCCTAAACCAAACTCAACTCACACACACAACCGGCTATGAACAAAACCCCTCATCTTCAGTGGTGAGCCTTTGCTTCAGCTTTCTTTTGAGACTTTGCCTTTGCCTGAAGGTAAGAGATAAAGCAATAAGTAAGCATTTGTTATTTGATGTTTAACTTACTAATCTCTAAAACAAAAGGTGAATATTCTTCTCAAAATATATACTTATCAAATAAGTAAGCATTTGTTCTAGATGTTTGCCCAACTCATCCCTAACCAAACACAGATCAAAGGAAAAAAAAACATAAAGCAGTCATTCATGAAATACATTTACGCATGCTATTGCCTCGTCACAATAGCAGTTCAAATCCAGCTTGCATTTTGCAGTTTTCAACAAAAAATTGAATAGCTGCATACATATGCACAAGCCAAAACCTATCTACATGTATACTAACTACAAAATTTACCAAAATTCCACATGACGTATAACATATATCAATGGAAATGCATTAGAGTGCAAAGCAAGGGGTCAAAAATCACTCCTTCTAGTCAAAGCATTTGATAAAAAAAGATCATAACAAATCATTTGTACATTCCTAATACTAAATTATAAATGTTCTCTTTCACATTTTTCGAAATCCTCTCACATTATCTATACGACTCAAGACATTTTTGGAAATACGCTGATAGAGCTGAAGAACACAAGCTTCCTCTTTGCTAAGAAAGTGTGCATAGCCCAAAAAGGTTTCAACTTTAAAGATTTGACTTCGAAAGCAAAGTTTATCAATTCCTAACAATTCAATCATTGCAATACACACGAATTTTATCATCCTTATAATAATCTAGAAAAGGAAATACACATGAAACAAACCAAAACAATACGACAATGCGCCTTAGCAGCTACAATTATTTGCATCCTAATGCCCCGTGAAGAACCAGAACCAGATCAAAATCAACTACTCCCTCCGTTCCGAATTGAATGGCCACATTTCATTTTTTCAGGTCAAACAAAGGCATCTTTGATCATTAATTATTATAAAAATATAATTTCATTTGCGCCTTAGCAGCTACAATTATTTGCATCCTAATGCCCCGTGAAGAACCAGAACCAGATCAAAATCAACTACTCCCTCCGTTCCGAATTGAATGGCCACATTTCATTTTTTCAGGTCAAACAAAGGCATCTTTGATCATTAATTATTATAAAAATATAATTTTTAAAATTTTTTAAAAATAAACTTTGGAAAATTTAAAACTTAAATTTTTCAAAACATATTTTTTAAAATTTTAATTGTATATAAATTTTTCATAAATAGTGGTAAAAAACGACTTCGTTTGACCAAGAAAAATTCAATGTGGCCATTCAATTTGGAACGGAGGGAGTATATATATACACACACAACTGAATAACATGATATAGATTAAGATTCCACATACAAAATTTACAAACTTGCATTTTAAATTACATTCAAACAAACAGAAAAAGAAATTGAGGTAAAAGATAAAATTGATAAGCAAAAGTACCTTGAGATACTTGAGCTTGATGCTCCCGTAAACGATCCCAAAAGAGAAAGCAGATGCACGAGCCACCTATTATAAAAAAAAGATAATTACTCAATTCAAAAAAAAAACAAAATTTATTTCATAATCATTTAGCGAAGAAGCAAAATGAGATCTATTATCTTTTTTTTTTTCTACATTGATTAGGAACCAGAAAGATAAAAAAGAGGAAAAGGAAAATTACGAGGGCAAGAGTGCTGGTGCCGGAGTAAGGTCCAGGAGGAGGAGCCATCGCTTTGATTTGTTTTCTGCGTTGGAATTTGGGCGACGGAGATTCACAATAGATCGTCGGCAGCTGAGAAGAAAGAAACCCTTTGCCCTATAAATTTTTTACTGGATTCTGACGAGAGACTATAAAACCTCTTCACTCTTGGGGTTTTGACTGACTGCGGTTATGCCTATTTTTATGTTTGTGCGGCTGTTCTTTTAAACGTTGCCGTATTCGTAGTTCTCCTCTTCTGGCCCAAATAGAAATTGGGCCTTTTTCTTATACTACTATTTAATCATCATATGTTTGATGGGCTATTTAATTTGGGTTGGGTGGATTGCCTCACAATCTTCTATCCTTTTTTTTTTTGGACTAAACAATGAGAATCCATTAAAACTTTTTTTTTTTTAAGAAAATGTGTTCATTAATAAAAATGAAATTACAATGATCATAATATATATAAAAATTACAATACATTGAACATGAATTTGCCCATCATCTTGACCTGGATCTGACATTATGATATATTGTTGATTAGCTAGAATCCATTAAAATTTAAATGTGAATTGAGTTGGGTCTTCTCTTTAACGAAAATTATAGGTTTTTGTATCCGTTTTTAACGGTTTGTAATTAACTATGTTCAAGTGTCTATTATTATGAGGTAAATAAGGGATATTAACTTGAGTGTTAAACTATGTATTAGTGCATATAAATTAGTAAAGGAATTCATCTATACATATGATATATAATTGCTATACTTCATAAGCATATATATATATATATATATATATATATACACGTACATACACAAACACCAAAGTTGTTAAAGTGCTTAAATTTTGAGGTTTGAGTTTAAGTTGATATATGTATGGTAATGGAATAATGATGGAGAAAGAGAAAGATTCCGAGGGAGGGATGTGGAAAATGATGTATATCCAAATATTATATATTATATTGTCATGAAACTTAAACCCGTACATTGTTTAGCCATTAGTAATGGTTTGTGGGAACTCAAGACTCGCTTTCCAATTTCCATGACGAAAAGAATCTCTTTTGTTTTCATCCGTTTTTTGGGATGTGATTTTCTCGGTTGCCTTTTCTCAATACCATTGGGTCCCAAGAGCGCCAAGAGCAACCAAGGAAGCCTGAGATATAGATGGATGTTTTTCTCTTTTCTTTTCGTGGGTAAATTACATTTGATCATTGTTATTATTCCCCAATTAACACACCATACAAATTAAGTTTCTTATAAACTCTAGTACTATATAATATAGGCCAAGTTACCCATTTTTGACCAAATGAAAAATTCATTAGCCTAGAAAAGATAATATATGGTCTATTATATATGTTTAATGCAAAAAAGCTACAATGAGAGTGACTTCACTTGACTCAATTAATAAGTGCATATTTACTGAAATCTTATGGTTTTAGATTTAAGTTTGGTGTATGTGAATTACTTACAATATTATGTTAATTTTTCATTCTAATGAAAAATCTCGAAAAAATTACACGTATTGAATCAAATAAAAAGAGTTTTATGTCTCTAACAAAATACTTATATTTGAAACTTATGAATGAAAATAACTATAAGTATTGTGAGATCTTTTCTCTTATTTAAGATTCATACAACTCGAGATTCAACAGTATCTAGATTCCAAATTAATCAAAACAAGTCATATTAGTCCGCGCTAGCGCTACGGGTATTCTTTGTTTTAGAATGGTGCTTGATTAACTGATTGCATAAGGATATTAATATAATCAATTATGCAATTTAAATGGATTAGTTTTAATATTGTCTCTTACTATTGCCATAAATCTTTGTAAGCTAACATTTTAGACATGCAAAACTAAGAAGGTCAAAGAACATGTTTTTATTTGTATGTAATAGGAAGTGCAAAGATGTAATAAAATATGCTATTAATTGGATAATAATAGATGCAATGAAGAAATAGTGGTTTAATTCATAAGGAAAAAACATTGAACGGTCATGGTGAAGAGATGGGGAAGGAGAAGAAAAGAGAAAGAGATGTGAAGGTGAAAACAAAGGAGAGTAATGAAATGTTTGATTTTTGGCAAACTTAAAGATTGATCAGTAGTGAGGAGTTGAAAGGAAGCGGCAGCTGAGTTGGTGAGAGGAAAAAAAAAGGGAGAGAAACATTAACTAAAAGCAATTAAGGAAGGGGAATGAGTAATTACTAAAAAGAGTAGCAGGAAAAGGAGGGGGAAACTCATAGAGATGTTTTTTAGTCATCCGAAAAGTGAGAAAAGACCAAAAAGAGCCAAAAGGTGACACCACATTAATCCTCAATTTGGTATTTTAGTAATTTATCTGGTAACTAAAAAAAAAATATAGTATATATAGAATATAATATAACTATCGGCGGGGGGTTTGTATATATAAAAAAATTCCTCCGAATAGTCCAAATTGTATCGCGTGCTTAGCCAATTGGCTTTAGCCCCCTACATGCCATTGATAGGAGCGTATGCCCAATGTCCTACACAAAATCACTTTTCCATTAAATAAAACATAACCTAAGTTGGACGTTTCCCTACGCATTAAGTATTAATTGCCCCACCGCCTCCTCTTCCCTTAATCCAGGGTTGACCATAAGTTCATTAAAGTTGAACTAGTATCACACACACTTAGAAAATATGGAGCACCTTCTTAGTATAAAGGACAATACTCAATTCAATGTATAGGTAATCATGTTTTGAGCCACTATTTTTCTTTAGAAAGGCATATGCTTTGAGCCTTAGAATTTACTAATTGCATTAGTGTTTTCATTTTCTTCTTTTATAGACAAATTTATCTGTTTTTTGAAACATGAAAAAGAATCTATTAGAACTTGGATTACCTTTTGTGCCAAAAAAAAAATTGGATTACCTTACTTAACTCAATTTTTTTTTTAAGTTTTAAATTCCTAGCATATAGTCAGTAACTAAGTACACTAACATAAACGATAAAGAATGCATGTATGATGTATCCCCTAGTTTCTTGTTTTTATTTTCTACTCTCAAATCAGTAGTAAGAATAGTAATATGAAGTTTTAAATTCTAATGATTACCATATTATTGAATAATAATGCATGTTTAATGTTTAAGATGCATTAAACTGTTAATTGAAACTTTTCAAGGAAATAAAATCTGTTAGTTAGATTTAAACTAAAATTATTATATTCCTATAAGCAAGTAAGTTAGTATATTAAGTTCATTTTTTTATTTCTACAATAATATTCAATAAATCAATAGAATTTTACAATATTATTATTTAAACAGTTACTATTTTTTTTTGGGGCAGATCAGTTGCTAAATTTGAAAGGATGAAAAAGAAAGTGCATTTTTTATTTTTCCATAATTAGTGAGTTCAAAGACTATTTAAGTGTTATAGTCAAAAGGAAAAATTCCCACAAGTTAAAAATTCTAATTTTAAAGAGAATCTCGTGGTGACAAAGCCACCTCAGTCTAAGGTCACAAAATCAAAGGGGCTTTGATTCTCCTGAAAGTCCAAAAACCTAGAAAGAGAGGGGAGTCTTCTTTTAAAACTAATCTTCTACTTGTTCCTTAACTCCTTCACTTCTCCCTCTCTTTCCAGGCAAAAACTCAACAGAAACCATCCATGGCAGCCACCGCCAATCTCTCCACTTTGTCCTCTTCATCGACTCTTTCAAAACCCATCTCAAAGAATCCTTCTTTTTCCCTGAACCCATCTCAAAAAGCCGCCTTTCCTCTCCCAAAAACCCTGCCAAAACCCTCCTCTTTCCCTTGCAACCATGTGCCGTATACCCAGAAACCTCAGTTTACCACCTGCTCTAAAAACCCCATTTCCGACTTCTTTTCAGCTAACAAAAGTGACCCAGAAGACGGCTTTCTTTCTTTTTTCAGTGATGATGACGATAAGCCCCGTGAAGAGTGCGGCGTTGTGGGTATCTTTGGTGACCCTGAAGCCTCACGCCTCTGTTATTTGGCTCTCCACGCGCTCCAGCACCGTGGACAAGAAGGTGCAGGTATTGTAGCAGTAAATAACGATGTTCTTCAATCAGTTACTGGTGTTGGTTTAGTTTCTGAAGTTTTTAATGAGTCTAAGCTTGATCAATTGCCGGGTGAAATGGCTATTGGTCATGTTAGATATTCAACTGCTGGTGCTTCTATGTTAAAAAATGTGCAGCCTTTTGTTGCTGGGTACAGGTTTGGGTCTGTTGGGGTTGCACACAATGGAAATTTGGTAAACTATAAAGAGTTAAGAGAGATGCTTGAAGATAATGGTTCAATTTTTAATACTAGTTCTGATACTGAGGTTGTGCTTCATTTGATTGCTATTTCAAAGGCTAGGCCTTTCTTTATGAGGATTGTTGATGCTTGTGAAAAGCTTGAAGGGGCTTATTCCATGGTGTTTGTGACAAAGGATAAGCTTGTTGCGGTGCGTGACCCTTATGGGTTTAGGCCTTTGGTAATGGGGAGGAGGAGTAATGGTGCTGTTGTGTTTGCCTCAGAGACTTGTGCTCTTGATTTGATTGAGGCAACTTATGAGAGAGAGGTATATCCTGGTGAAGTTTTGGTGGTGGATAAGAAAGATGGGGTTCAATCACTTTGCTTGATGCGTCACCCCGAACCAAAACAATGCATTTTTGAGCATATCTATTTTTCCCTGCCTAATTCTGTTGTTTTTGGAAGGTCTGTTTATGAGTCACGGCATAGGTTTGGGGAAATACTTGCTACTGAGGCTCCTGTTGAATGTGATGTAGTGATTGCAGTGCCGGATTCCGGAGTGGTGGCTGCACTTGGGTATGCAGCCAAAGCAGGGGTGCCATTTCAGCAAGGGCTGATTAGGTCTCACTATGTGGGAAGAACTTTTATTGAGCCTTCACAGAAGATTAGGGATTTTGGTGTGAAGCTTAAGCTTTCGCCCGTTCGTGGTGTATTGGAAGGTAAGAGGGTTGTGGTTGTAGATGACTCAATTGTTAGAGGAACCACATCTTCCAAAATTGTTAGGTTGCTTAAGGAAGCAGGTGCCAAGGAGGTTCACATGAGGATTGCAAGCCCGCCGATTATAGGTTCGTGTTACTATGGAGTGGACACACCAAGCTCAGAAGAGCTGATATCTAATAGAATGAGTGTGGAGGAGATTAGAGAGTTTATTGGATGTGATTCACTTGCTTTTCTGCCATTTGATAGCCTGAAAAAGATGTTGGGTAGTGATAATCCAAACTTTTGTTATGCTTGCTTCTCTGGTAATTACCCTGTCAAGCCAAGGGAGAAGAAGGCCAAAGTGAAAAGGGTGGGAGATTTTTTGGATGATGGCTTGAATGGACCTATTGATGCCATTGATGGAGGTTGGGTTAAAGGTCCACAAAATTTAGATTTTGAGAAAGAAGATGAAGCCCTGGTTCCTGAGTCAGCAGAGCAGCATTAGCTGGTTCAAGCATCTGTGTGGGTGGTCAGTGATACAGATAAATCTGGGGTGGCCTGGAACACAGTCTTTTTCTACTTATTTCAACGAGCTAGGCTTCTATAATCTAATGCTTATACAATTTTGTCCGGTGATTTATTCTGCAAACTAATCTCTCATTAATGTATGGATTTGTTTCCTTTGCTGATAAACAATGGGCAATTGAGCTTTTGATTGTTGTCATATTATACAAGGATTTTGTTACTGATTCTAACATAATATTTAAACAAAAATGAGTAAAATTATTGTAAAATGCCATCGATACCACAACTGCATTGCTTAGTGCCTAAGATCAGCCAACAAATCATTTAACTGGTGAAGACTAATGATCATGAGTTGGAAATATACTAATCAGTAACTCTGTTTTGTCATCTTCAGAATGTTAACATGCCATTCATAGATTTGGCATTTTTATGAAACTAATGCAAAAATGAAGGATAATAATAATAAAAATGGTTTGACAGTTTTCCTCAAGAAAATCAAATCTAGCACCCTTCCTCGGATGAAAGATTCTTAATTTGTTTAGGTAAAAACTCACTAAATCCAAGGTTATCATATAAATGTCCGAATGCAAACCTCAAAGAAAAGTTGGCTTTATATAAGCAATTCAAGTGAACCCCTGTAATCTGTGGAATCTTGTACAATTACATAAAAGCATTATTATTATTTTAAATTATACAACTCATCTGTTACAAAACTTGGGAGCAGGATGAACCCACTTCATCAATAGAAGTCGGCCATTCTCTGCTACTAAAAGCAACAAATTTTGATGCTTCTTATGATCCAAGGCATTGCAAAATCGGTTGAATAATTACTGCACTGGAGCTGGCTTTGCTTCCGCTATTGATGCAGCAAAGAAATGAAAACATAATTTGCCCACCAGAAGATAACTGACTGACTGTATTTAATTATTTATAAATACTGTTTATAAATCAATCAGTGATGTAAAATGGGATGCAAAATTAGCCATTCTCTGCTCGATCATAAGCATTTGATTTGTGCTTTGGTGCAAATGTGAAGCCATCTGGAACTTTGCCAAGTAGCATTTCAGATATTCGGATCTGCAGAAGTGGATAAGAATTTAATGAGCATCAAACGTAGCACCATTATAGGTGGATGTTATTAGATATAGTAGGAAGTAAGCGCATACCCAGTCAGCTGCAGAATCAGAGGCCATTAATGTCTCAAGGTCATCACGTCCATAGTAGGAAGGAGGACGCCAGTTTAGCCGCTGTGGGATGACATCTAAAAGACCAACAGGTATATACCTACATGTGTAGCTAAGCCATTCCAACAAGAAATGCCTTGTTGTTTCCACTCCTGCAAATTAAGTGACATTCCCGACAACTTAAACCATAAATCCATCATAGTTATTTAATAACAAAGTATTCGTTCATGGCTACTGCCTAGCAGGTATTAAGTATTGAAAATGAATTTAAACTTTTTTACATAAGACAATCCTCATTTCTAAGCTATTCAATAAAATTTTAAAGAATGCCTTCACAAATTCAATAAGGAAGATAAAACTTGAACAGGGTAGTTTGAAACTTATTAAGCATAAGGTTATCAATTTATTAGATTCAAAGGAAATGGTATCAACTTATAAAGGCTAAAATAGAAAGAAAAAAGATTCTATTGTAACAATTAAATCAATGTAAGAACAGATTACAGAGAAACTTAACTAAACGATATAAATTTCACTTCGAACATTGCCTGTTGGAAGTAATACTGCATACCTTTTCTGTCAGATCCCCAATGTTCAAGGCCAAAACGAACATAATCCTTCAAAATATTTAACCTCTCCCCTGAACTGATATCCCAGTGCCTCTGTTCCTTGATTTCAGTGAATAACCAAGGCTGCAATGCACATTAGCTGTTATAAGAGACTAAAATTCTCTAAAGCATAATAAATAACAGACTGTTATTAGTTAGAATGTCAAGGTGATTGAACGTGCGAAATCTAAATACGATACCTTAGTTAATGCCCCTCGAGCAATCATACATGAAGAGAGCTCAGGGCAGTCAGATATGTGTTTGTTCCAGTCTACGTATGAGAAAATATCCCCATTCCCCAAAACCTGCAGTGTACTAGGGGCCTTCCGGGCACACTGGTTAATGTAATCCCAATCAGCAAGTTTACTGTAGCGTTGCTGACGTGATCGACCATGTATAGTCACTGCAGTAGCCCCCCAACTGCCAATATCTCCAATTAAAGAATCGACGCGGTTTTTACCTTCGAAATAAGCTGTCCGTACCTGGTGCAACAAAAACTTGATTTAAATATCTCAAAAATGCTTGATGGCTTGTAAAGCCACAGGAAACGAGAGCGATCTTGAGAAGCAAGGGTTTAAAAGATTGGCATGCATTTAAGAGAACAACCAATATAAATTTCACCAAGTACCTTAACAGTTATAGGTTTATCCACAGTGCCAGAGGCTGCTTCAATGATGCCTTTCATACGTAATGGTTTTGTGAGAAGACAAGATCCAGCACCTTTATTAACAACAATATCAATTGGGCATCCCATGTTAATGTCAATGAAGTCCACTGTACACTCCTTATCTATAAGTTCAACAGTGCGTGCTACAGTGTCTGGATATGCCCCACATATCTGGACGCCAAACAAATCTTCAGATGAATGTCGCCTCAGCAGAGCCCATTCTGATGCTTGACCCTGTTACCACAGAAGAACTGACACATATGAAGAGTAGAATACATTTTTAATAAGAAATGAAGAGAAAAGGCTTTGGGAAGAACCATCAAAAAACAAGCTTAAATACTAACAATTAGTTCCCCAAAAATATGTACATTCTAGTAAGACAACTATTAAAGTAGTCACCAATCAATATCTTTACACTATAGCTAGGTAGTTAGTGCAAGACATCACTAATTTCTTGTTTGGGATGCCTTGCCAGGACAGAGTATTATCCTGATCCACTGTGAGTACTGAACCGGCATATCACAGACTAATATCTAAATATAATTGAAAGAAAGAAAACCTAGCTGTTTGCCCCTGCTGCATATTTCACAAGGCAGCCTGATATACTCATATCCATATACCTGCAAAAGATTGGTGCACATTGCCATTTCACCACACGTCACATCTGCTCCTAGTATTTTGCAAACCCTACGAAAAGGAAGATTCCCAACGGTGGTTAGAGGAGCAAGATACAGCTTCTCTCTAAAATCAATAAGCTTCTTTTCCCGAGGGTGTATCTTGAGGCTCCTATCAGGTTCTGCAAGACCATCATCAGCCGTATGAAGCAACTCAGTTTCTGTAGAGTCTTTTTCAATATCCTTCTCCAAAACAGTTGCTCCTGTCAAATTACACAACTCAGTCATAAACTTCACTTATGTATGGAAAAGTTAAGTATTAGCAAAGACTCCACAAGTAAACTACCATTCTCCACTTCATCTGAACAACAATTTTCATCAACTACAGATTTTGCTTTCTTCGAGGGTCTAAGCTCCTCACTTGCACTTGCTTCCTCAAGATTATCTTCTGCTGTCAGAGGGCACTCAGAACAGTCAACTGACTCATTGGCTGCGCTTTTGCTCTCAGTTTCACCAGCAGCAGCATGAGAATCATTTAAAACATCTTCACCTTCCTCTTTATCTACCAGCATCTTTTTCTTGTTGGGCCCCTAAATTATTGTATTAAAAATACCACTAAATCATCAAGATGATATAACTATGAAATGAACAAACAAGACAGAAGTAAAGAACTTCAAAAATTCATCAATATTAACAAAGATAAAGTTGAGGAGTTACTAAGAACACTAATTTATGTAGAAAGTTTCCATTTTAGAAATTTATTCCAAATACATGCAAACAGCATATAATAATAGATAACGGCGCAAAACTAAGGCTATTAATTAATATAAGTGATAAAATTAAAATTCCCTATCAGTTCAAAAACTGTTGGTTCGCCATACCATAAGTCCAAGAGATTTGAGTACAGCATCTGCTTTTGTAAAGCGCATTTTGTTTTTCCACAGAAGTTTCTGAACATCTTTGCTTAGTCCATTGACCTCGGAGCTTTGCTTCAACATGTTGCCGGTAGTAGCAGAGGCAACATCCTTATGCGTGCCAGCAAACCTACAAGCTAAACCATAAGGGCAAGGTGCATCTGCACTTATGAATGGGCATTCACCCTCCAAATCAGCCGGTTTCTACATGCAACAAAAATAACTACATATGTAAATCTCCAAATGGATGGAAAAGATCCCAATAAGCCAAAATTTGAAAAAATTCTTAGTTCAGGAAATTTGGGTAACAATATACCTGATCCAAAAAGGCTTGTAAGTCATGGCTGAAACGACATTTATCTTTATAAGGACAAGCATTAACATCTCCAGTCTTTGCTAACTCAGCACATAGATGTAAAGCAGATTTTTGTTCCTGAACACCCAAAAAAATCAATCTTTAATTGTCATGTCACCTTTAAATAGAACAAAACAAAAATCATTTTCTTCCTGCCTGGCAAATTAAACGTGCATTTGTTTATGTAGAATAAGATGATAAATTAAAATTGAGATAAATTGGGACCTGGCAACGCTCTCGTTTGAGTTGTCGTTTAGATTTCTTTTCCTTGACTAAGGATGACTGGGATTGCTTGGCGTTGGCTTTAGAGTCGGCGTCGGAGGCACCTTCGTTTTGATTGGTTCTAGTGGGTGGTGGAGGTCGAAGAAACTCTCGCTTTACTGGGGCAATGGCTCGGGCCACTAGTTCTTCCGGTGTTTGCTGAGTAGCACCGTTTGAGTTCGATGGCTGCTTTGGAGGTGGGACAGCTTCTATCTCCGCTTCTGTCACCACTTTGATATCTTTTGGCGACTCCGCCATCGTTGGCGAGTTCACTCGTGCGAACGAACGAACTCGGTTCGCACCTGTCTCTGGTCTTAGTAACAAGTAGTGAGTTACTGGTAACTGATTAGGGTTTATGATATGTGAGATTTTTCATTTTTGTTTTAAGGAGGCAATGGAAACGACGTAAACCAAGTGCCGTTTTCTCCAATGCGAGATTTGGAGGGAAGGGATAAGGGAGAATCTCAGAATCAACCAAAACGACGTCGTTAGATTCAGAGAGGGCGGGAGAAAAAATTTGTCAGAAGTGGGATTTGAACCCACGCCCTCTATCGAGGACCAGAACTTGAGTCTGGCGCCTTAGACCACTCGGCCATCCTGACCCTTTGATGACGCTCGGTGAGCCATAAATACTAAAGTATGAAAGTTATGGGCCTCTCCCGGAACATTAGTCCGCTAAATCCATAAGCTTTCTTAAACTACTCTATCACAAGCCTTCAAAAGGAATGAATCTATTCCTGCCCCTAAATACTGCTGTTCGAAGCAAGTTCCATTAATGGAGTTGCGTAACCAAAATGCAAAGAGATTCCATTTTCTCTGATTTCCAAAGAAAGGAGCCCAAAAGAGTTGCTTACACTCAGCTAGATTAATACGTGGTAGTCTGCTTCATGAATCATTAAGGATAAACATATAAAAGGTGGCTTCAAATTTACGATTACCTTAAACAGACATATGTTTCTATTTTATCTCAGTTGCCAACTTTGGTCTGCTTCATTTGGTGCAATACTCAACTTAGAAACCAGGAATCGACAGGTCGGAAAAAAAATAAAATAAAATAAAAAAGACAGTTCAAAGCTTGAGATATCTAAACAATCCATTGATTGAACAAACCGTACAAGCAAATGGGCAAAAAGTTAAATGAAATACCCAACTCTTTACTTAAAATGAAACAAAAGAACGAAGAGTCAAGTTCAACTCTTCTATTGTCAATGCAACAAATCATGTCAACTTAAAATGTTTACATTCCAATATGATTATCTACCATACATAAATAAAAAAGCTATAGCTATAACCGATATGATTATTTAAGCTGTATATATTACTTCATTCCACCATCCAAGATGGATATCCGATGCAGGTTGAACTGTAATTACCACAACCATGAAACTCGTTGAAGTTGGAAGCGGAAAACAAATGAATGAATGCATATGAAGAAATTACGGAATAATAAGTAGTCAAATAGGTGCCACAACTTTTCAACTCTTCCAAGAGTTGCAAGTTACTGATTGGACTCGGATTTTGTAGTCGTGTTTCCATTCTGTTGTTGCGGCTGCAGAGGCTGCTGCTGCTGTTGTGGGAACTGATGAGGAATGTTAAGCTGGGAAGACTGCTGCTGGTGAAGCTGGAACATTTGATGGTTAACAGAAAGCTGTTGGGAAACCATGCCCTTAGAGGGATCAGAATCACCACCTAGTTCTTGTGTAACAATCTTTAATCGCCGCACCTCCGCAGTTAATGCTTCATTTAGAGCTATTAAAACACAGCACCATAAAGTAATCGATAAGTTATTGAAGTATACGATTCATGCAATGCAGTTGTAGGACAGACAACTTGATACAACAAATCCAAATGACTATGAGCTACCAAATGATGAATTAGGGAGACATTTTCCCACCACTACTTCAAATACTGAGACAAGCTATCATAAAGTTTAGCAGGTTTAATCATTCACCATGTATGAAACGCTTTGTAAAACAGTAGGCCCAGGCATGTGACATTTATTTTATTAGACAATAGGCACAGGAGTATTAATGATATTTCCGAACAGATATAATAACTGTTTTGGGATTTTTTGCCCAATGTAATATCATTTAGGGTGCATTTTAAGCTTCCGGCTATGTTTATCACACCAAAAAGTTATTATTTCAATCCAAAAAAATGGCAGTCTCCAGTATCCGCATTACAGTTCATCATGAAGCAGCCAAAATCTAATTAAATTTTATACTGCTACGAATTGATTCAACTTTCCAATAGCGCTTTCTGGAATTTTTCAACAACATTAACCTTTGATGTATAAAATATATGGATGATGGAACGGGCAATAAAAAGCAGCCGAGTAACTTGTACCCCAAAAATGCAATGTAATAGGATAATAATTTAAGAAAAAACAATATCTTCTGAATAATAAGATACAAATATCGTAGATACTTATTTACACCTTAAAACCTCACAACATTTTTGTAAACATAAAACTTATGCATCTTTTGTTCTCAATTATATTGTAACTTTTTCCCAATACTATGACGTTAAGATCAATGCATTAAAATATCAGATATTCTAAGGCAAGTATCAAAAAAATACTCATTAAAGCATGCAAATCACACAGCTAATAGCTGAAGACATCATTCATCCATAACTGCTTTTCATCCAATTCAATCTATATGCATTAAAAGAAGGCTAAATTTTTAGGATTTTACCGTCACGTAGTTGTGCCTGTTGCTCCATGGCTTGAAGACGGAACTTCAACTCGTTGTTCTGATTTGTAAGCCCAACAGAATCTCTCTGCATAGTTAAAGTTGACAATAAGAAATGTGAAGCAGGAAACTAAAAAAAATATTGCTATAACATTTTGATCTCTAAATCCTCCACCTGTAAAAGTGTCAGCTGAGCAGACAATGTTGTAGCTTCAGTCTGCAGAGTCTGAACCTTGTGCTCCAACTCGGAAATATACCGCATCTTCCGTTCTTTGGAACGAGCAGCTGATTGACGATTTGCCAAAATCCTTCAAAGATCCAACCGATAAGTTAAGTGGAATGTAGCTAGAATGCTTTTGAATGATCAAAAACTACATATAGTAAAGTCTGATACCTCTTTGCACGTTTTGGGTCAGCCATAGCAATCTCGGCAAGCTTCTCATTTGCCATGATTTTCTTCAATTCAGCTCCACTGAACTCACCATTTCCAAACTCCAAACTGAAGGCAGACGAATTTCCATCAATTGAATTGGTAGGCGAAAGTTGTCCAGGACGATTTCCGGGTGAAGGTGGTAATTTTGGGGACTCGTCACCAAAGTTTAACTTTTCCATAAAACTATCCATGGAAATGCTTCTGTAATGTCTAGAAGCCGGAGTAATATCTCCTCCTGCACTCCTTTTGACCCCTTCCCTCTTCTCAGTCGAATTCATTCTGCCTCGATGTCCACTGTTCCCACTTTCATTCACACTGCTTTCGGCTTCATTATCGCTGCTATCGCCTCCATTGGTCTTTGTTCCGCTAGCCCTGCTATCCAAATCTTCATGATTATCATTACCATTCTTATCATCAGTGCCGGAAGAATTCAATGCATCAATAGTATCCAAATTCATGTAAGCAGAGAACAAATCATCCACAACTTCGCCTTCCGATTTCCTCTCTCCAACTCCTTCTGCATTGGCATCACCACTTCTTTCCCAACTCGTTTCCTTTTTCACCAGCTGAATTGGCTTAGGCACTTCCGAATTTTCCTTCCCAGACACTGATCGTTCCAAACCACCGCCACCCCTTAACGGAAGAAGAGGTGGTGAAGACTGCAGTATTGTATTAAATCCAAATGGAATATCACTATTGGACCGCCTATGCGATTTTCGAGGCGGCAAACTCTCTCCAACCCGCATAGAATTCCCCCTGGAAAATGGGGAGGGTGGCAACAAAGAATGCGAAGTTGCACTTGCATCCCTATCTTCCATAGAAACATCAGTACAAATTTGGTCTGGAACAGCCACAGAGGGAGAATCACGAAACGGAGAAGGGCTTAAAGGGGGCAATGAATCAAGGGAAAAGAATGAAGAAGGCTGTGACAAAGACCGGGAATGAGTAGGTCCCGGACTAAAACTCTGAGAACCCATTTGCTGGTTCGTTTGGCGGGACACAGGGATCTGTGAATAAGGTGAAATGGGTGGGATCTGGTTAGGGTGTGAAGGAGGGATACCAACTCTCTTGTTAGCAGCAGCAGCATCACCGCCATTAAAGTTCTGGCCAAAATGAGAGAAATGTCTAGTAGCCCTCATTTGATTAGGATTTAACTGAGGTATTTCAAGATGGTTCATTGACAAAGGTTGCTTAGGAATTGAAGATGATGATGTTCCAAATGAAGATTGAATCCTTTGCATCACATCAGTGTTACTGTTACCTTCTTCACTATCACCCATTTTTTTCTCTTTTCTTTCTCTTACAAACAATAATACTGCAAAAATAAGAAAAAGATTGCACCTTTCAGACAAAAGAGAGATGCTCAAAAAGATTGAAACTTCGGCCAATTCAAAGCTAAACCCAGTTCACCCCAAACTAAATATAGCAACAATACAATACAATTAAACTTAAACCAACCAGAATCTGCAAAATGACAGATAAAGAGAATTTGACAGTAGGAATCCAAGAAAGTAAAGTAGAAGAATCAGCAAAATTCAGAACAAAATAAGAAGACGAAGAGACTCATTGAAGATTATTTTTTAGACTAATAAAGAGAGCAAAAATACATTAGCAAGAGTGTTTAAGTACCTTGTAAATATCTGGTCAAAGCAAGGTGAAAATGAGGCAAACAAGGAAGAAAAAATAATGGCCGTCCGGCGTAATTTAGCAATATATGAAGAAGGCAGAGCAGGTGCAAGTTAGCAAGGTGGCACCACCACTAAAATCTCCGCCGAATTTAGCGGCTGGCGCTTTCTCTCTCTCTCAGTTTCCTGGGGAAATTTTTAAAAGAAATAAACATTTTCACTATTTAAATATTAAAAAATCGTATATAGTTAGTAAATAAATAAAATAAAATAAAATAAAATAAAGAAAAAGAAAAGCTTTTTGGGTTTGGTTTTCTCGCTCTAGAAGTTTGACAAAAAGAAAACAAAATTAAAAGGATGCTTTCTCTCTCTAGAAAAAAATGAAATACCCTCTTGCCTCTTCTTTTTCTTTTTTTAGTTTTTGGGATTATAGGGAGACACGGATTTCATGGCATCCACGTAATCTACGCGTGAAATTAACAAAGAAGAAATTTCATTTGAATTTGCATTTGGGTTTTCATTTCAATTTGATTCCGACCTCATTTGCAAATTTGACACCCTTTGTCTCCGCAGCTTATTTAGCAATGAATTTCTCCTAACATACCCCTTATTTTAACATTTTTCGATTTCTTATTAATAATAACTTATCATATATAGTATATCTTTACCAATTCCACTATTAACATTTATTTACTACTATTACTTATTTATTTATAGTTATGGGCATTTGATATGATGATAGAGTGTCGAATTCTTAATTTCAGTAGCTAAGGTTCGAATTTCAACAGTTTCAAATATTTATTTATTCTAATGTTATATTGATTTGGGTTGAGGTCTAAACAAGATAAATTATTATCAGCATCTATTTTCTTTAATCATAATATTCGAATGAGATAGTGACGCAGCGTATAGCGTAAAATCAAATTCACCATGAATTCACTCGGATGAAAAGTTGACAAAACTTCCATACCAGGAAATTAAGTTGAGATAAACTTATGAAAAAAATTTGATTATGCATAAATTATTGTTTTCTAGACCTTAAATACCCTATGAAAACTAATTAAGTACTAAATATTAAAACCCCAATAATAAAACAGAGTCTAAAATGTAATAATAAAATCCAACCAACTCAACACAACTCAAAGCCTCAATTAATCAACATTTTATCCCCACGTCAAATAGTATCTTACTAATTTTCATTTTACATAGTCCATCTTACGGTACATTTACTTAGTTTTGATCCTTTGATGCATTCATTTTCTTTCGTCGTTGAATATTAAAAACTCCAATCTGTTTAACTAGTTTTAAAACTTCACGAATAGCCCTCCCTTCCGCACCTACCACAAGAATACACCTCCTTTTCACCTTTTGTTTTAGTCTTCTTCCTCCCTTGGAAGAAAGGTGTATTTTTGTGCTAAATGCGAAAATGAGGGTTATTGGTGAAGTTTTAAAATTAGTTAAACAGGTTGAAGTTTTTAATATCCAACGACTGGAGAAAATGAATGCATCAAAGAGCCAGAATTAAGCAAATGTATCGTAAGATGTACTATAACAAATACACGGGAGAAGACACCTTTACGGTTAAGAGTTATCAAACTTTTCTTATTAAACCGATAGTTGTCTTAGTTTTCATTACATTGGACTCCAAATGAACTCATTGAAGTTAAAAAATTAAGTTAACAACTAACTGATATATTGCAAAAGGTTCCTACATGCATGGATGTCCAGGTGTAAACCAACATTTTTAAGGAAATGGTAAATTTAGAAGGAAATAAATCAACTTGATGTTTGGTGCTTTCCCATGATTTGAACCCATAGGAATATGATTGCTATGACGGTGATTGGCGATTACTAATAATAATAATAATTAAATTAATGGGAAGATAACGTTGCTATATATGTTTGACGTGCATGCAAAGTGTGGTTAAAATAGAAATTATGTAGCATAGTACTATAATTTAAATTAATGGTTATTTGATAGTACTTACCAAAAACAAAAATATTATAATCTTGATTTGTGAGTAATTAATATTTGTGTTGTTACAATGTGACGTATAATCATGGTGTTATCTACTTATAATTATATGATGATATTGATCGTATCATTTATATGTGATTTTGTAGATTTATTTCTTCTTGTGGATGACATAACCTAATCTTTACACAACTTTATCTTCGTTTTTGTATTCAACATTTAAACATTCCTTTAACGTAAAGAATCTCTTCGATCAATAAGTACATAATTTGTTGATAAAAGTATTATTAGAATTGTATGACAAAACAATCAATAAGCCTTTTAAATAATTCTTTAAACACAATTCTCTTAATAAGATGCTTAGTATCGCTATTATGTGTGTGACTCACCTAACTTATATATTACATGAACCTCTCCGAATTCTAAATTCATTAATTTTTCCGGTGAAAAGCATGATATATTAATTAAAATATTGTGTTGAATTTGGTTTTCCACAACCTTATTGGTCATTATTGAGATATATATTCAATAATATCGGGCATAGGCAGCCTATTCTTGCTTAGGCTTCTTTGATTGAATTATCAATTACATGATTTAGTTATTTGATTTGTCTTGCATTAATGGACACAAAAACTAAAAATAATTATCCATTTGATTTATAATAAATATAAACATTTAGTAATTTTCTATAGCTTGAAGAAGAAGGGTCAAGGCTGTCTCGTGGTAGCTAATTCTATTTGACCAATGCAACAATGTTGTACTCAAAATTCAAGCAATGCATGCACGTTTTGCAATGGATTCCAATCTTTTTTTAATTATAAACATAGAAACATGCATGTTGTTGCTATTCTACTATTTTCTTGCCAAATAATTTACATTATTATAGAAAATAATATTATCAATCGATGATTTAATTGCAATGCATATATTATTATATAATATATTGGAGATAAAATTTGCATTACAATTTACTAGTGCTTAGAAGCAATCCGCAACAATATATACTATGATGACCGAGGGAAATAACCTTCTTATCTTTCTCATCGTATTCTTTTCTTTTTTTTGAAGTATCTATCATAGTCATTACAATTCATCCTATCCTTAACAACTTGGATATGAATATTTTTGTCTTCCCGGTTTGGGTTTCATGTGGATCGACTCTAGATTTTTTTGTCACCAAAATCGACTCTAGAGCGGGTACCGAAAAAAATGTTTATCTATCTATCTATCTATAAATAAATACTACTATAATTTTTCTTAAAAGTAAATACTATACATATAAAAAAATTAAAGATACTGATATTTGGGGCCAAAATTACACTACCAAAAAAATGGTTCTTAATGAACTTTTAACTTTTTGAACTTCATTACATAGCATTTTTAATTCTTTTATTATTTTTTGAATCTCAATTGAAATTGGTGATAGATATATTTACGTACAAAAGTGAAATTTCATTGATTAGCCCTAATAGTCGCAGGTACCAAAATAAAAGGTGAAATTAGGGTTAATATAATGACAAGTCCCTGTACTTAAAAAAAAGTCAATTTTTGGTCCCTCTATTGAAAAAGCGGTCAATTTAGTCCCTCTACTTACATATTTGAGTCAATTTAATCCCTCTATTAGATGGGGGTGTTAAACTGATGACATGTAATGTTAATTGCTGACGTGGTCACGTGGATTTTTCCCATTTTCCATAATTTTCTGGAAAAAAAGAGGGAAAAAAAGGATTAAGTTAACGATCTGAGTTGATTGACCCAAATTCGCAAGTAGAAAGACTAAATGGATCCAAAACTATAAGTAAAAGGACTAAATTGATTGTTTTTTAGTGAAGTAACCAAATTGACATTTTCTTGTAAGTACAAGGACTTACTGAGTATTTTTACTATGGAATTAGCTTCTAATAATTCAAGAAATCGCTTTGATGGGGCAAGGCAAGCCTCCTTTATTTTTTATTGACTTGAAACATTTAATCAGTAATAATTAATGCTCAGCACCCACCACCAAACAGAAAATAATTAATTATGGAGTATGAGGAGAAAGAAGTTATAACCAAACTTTCACCTTCTTCTTCCTTTTACCCTTGTGACTGACATAAAGGAAGAAGAAATGGACCCCAATCTTTTCTTCTTCCTTTTTTTTCCCCATTTTTGTAATCCTTATCTTAATGCTTAATTTGTAAATACTCATATTTTACTATATTATTATTATTTTTTATTATGACATAATTCATGTTGGTTCTAAGTTACCAGCAGACAGGCCCATGCAGATGCAGATGTAGTTGAGAGACCAACAGAATAATATCTCTTTTCTAATTTTTTCTTTCAAAAAAGTAATTAAATTAAATCTCTCCTAAACCTTTCACCAAATCATGAAGCTGTTTTGATCAATGCTATAATTTGGTACAATGAAACTGGCTTAGAATTTTTTTTTTAAAGAAACCAAAGATATAGGGGAGTGGCCCTCACAATATCTTAATGTCCCACCATTATTCAATTATTTATTATACGGACAAATCTTATGAAATTGTTTGGGATTTTTCCCATAGTACATGTCCAAAATTTAAAATTATTCAATGTTGCCAAAAGCCCAACCATGGCATTACCATATGAGGAAATTTCATTTGTCACAAAAGTTCGTTTATTCGACAAATCTACTAAATACATAACATCCATTGAAAATTCAACTTATCTTAAGTAAAATTTGGGGAATATTGTAAGGTAAATTATATAATACACCGGTGGTGGAGTTTAGCAGATTATACAAGCGGGTTCTGAAGGGTGACATGTGTCCTTTAGGGACTAGATTGAAATATTTAAAACTTAATTAATTAGAAAATTGGATATGTGTCAACTCCACAACCCGCTTGTGGAGTTCAAAATTTACACCACCGGTGTATCAAATAATTGCTCATATTGTAAATGAAAAAATAAGCGTTAGGTGAGTTTTTTCTTATATTAGATTCAACGCAGTTCTTTTTTTGTTTTCAGAATGAATGATATCGGGACTCAAACCCTAGTTCTTAGGGATGAATGACAAGCATCCAACCATAAAACAAGAGGAGAACCAGTACAACTTACCATTGAACATCGATAAATTTACATTTTGAAATCATAATCGAAATCAATATCCATTGGACGGACATTTGCATTTTGAAATAGGCAATGCAAGAAAATGAACATTTACATGTTAATGTGATTAAAATCTTAATAATTAATTAAAACATCTCTCAAAATGAATTTTTACTTCCTCTCAATTAGTACGTTTCCTTAGTTTTTTATAAGAAAAAATGTAATTTTAATTTATAAAAAAAGAGTTTTCCTTACTTATTATTTGGGATTTGGCGCCCTCCATCAAGCTTGCTGTGAAGAAATTGTTCCCCAATGGAGGAAATTTAACCAACCCACCAAACATTTTCGCTTGCCTTACTAGATTTCTAATTTCTTCATGAAAAAACTTTCTTTTGCAAATGATCCAAATGACGGTAGTACTTTCACCTTTATCAATGAAATTAGGAACGAAAATCTCCCATTTCAATATGGACTATCTTTCCAAGTCAACTGACACATGTTATTGCTTAATTACCAAGGTTATTGTTATTTTTGGCCAAATAATTACCAAGGTTTTAATATTGTGGATTTTGGATTGTAATAAAATTTCACTGTGGATTTTACCATTCCTATTCGCTAACATTTTTTAAATAATAATAATGCATGGTAGTAATTATTTCCTTGTTCATAAAATGCATATAATTCTAAGCAAAACGTACAATACAAGGTTACTAGACTTGATCTTAGTTGCCTGCCTGCCCTAATTGACAAACAATTTTTGAAGATTATGGAATTTGCTTGTCACAGAAGTTAAAATTATAAATGCATATTTTGTAATATTTGTTTGTTTAGTCTTTTCCAAATTGGTATTGCAAATGTTTCCACATACTAATACTAATTCGTAATAATAGCACTAAGGAAACACATTTGATGCTATGGCAATTAACTTGGTTTCATTTTTTTTTTGGCATCATAACTTAGTTTCATGTTATCAATGCATTTTACAACAGTTTCATATTTATATATATATATATATATATATTCCCTTTGTCCCAAATTATCTGATTCTTTTTAGGATGAATATGATTTTAAATAGAACCATATTCATCCCAAAAAGTGTCAGTTAATTTGGGATTGAGGGAGTATGTATAGTTTTGTAATAAAATAAAGTTTTGATAAAATTTTCTTTGAGTTCGTTTTCAAAACTAAAGGCTGAATTGACTTTTATTAAATACAACGAGGCAACTTCACATGTGAGAATAGAATATAAATAATTTTTTTTTGAAAGGCAAATATCAATAAATTATATAATTGAAGACAAAAACATAAATTAAATCAAATACAACCCTTTCCCCATTCTTTATTTCTTCATCTATCATCTTTCACTTTTCAAAACATCCAAATATATACACATAGTGAGTCACAATAATTAAGATCTAATAAGTCCAAAAAAATTGGGGGTCCAATCATGCTCCACATAATACCACAGTGCATTCATTTCACCCCTCATAATAACATTATATTAAGAAAATTAGTAATATTATTTTATAGTTTCAATTCTGAAATTAAAAAATAATTTATATTTTCCCCATATTTTCTATCTTAGGTTTTGCTAACTAAAATATATATTAAGGGTACTCATTAAGATTATCATTTCCAAACATAGATTTTCAATATACTAAAAGTCTAAAAGTCAATGTGTATATATAATATATATAAACAATAGTTTAATTAGTATAGATAAAGAAATTATAACTAAAATGGTAGACTAATAACCATTCGAAAAATGTTTTGAGATGTTTAATTAGTTTGGCATTTAATCCATTTAAGTAAATAATGAATGGAAAAAACTACTATTAGAGAGTTTTACTTTATAGTGAATAAAACCGATTCGAATAATGTTAATTTATAAATATCAAAATAAAGAAAGAAAATGTTCATGGAGATATTAAAGTGACAATTAAAATATACAAACAAAACATAATTATTTTAGATTATTTATGCAGCTAAAATTTTCAATGCTGCATAATGAAAAAAAAAAGTATTTTATGTTCCCTTGAACAAAAAAAAAAGCTTTTTTTTTAAGGTAAAAAAGGAATTATTGTCTTTATTTTTTCGAAAGAATTATTTTGTCTTTGAAAAGAAAAGAGTAATAGTAGTAGTAAGAAATAAAATAATACTGATACAAAATTCACAAATTCCGAAATGTAAGCCACGTGGAACGAGTCGTAAACGTCGATGACATCTTAAAGCTTGACCGCATTAGGGAGCGGGTCCAAGATTCTGACACGTGTAAATAAACTCGTGGGAACTGCTTTTTGGGACACGTGGAGAGGTTTTGGAGCGTAAAGGCGGGGAAAATGGGTGTGGTAAGCTTATCCACTTCAATTTAAGCAGTTGTCAATCAGCAACGACTGAAGTGAAATTATATATATACGGGCTAACTTTTTATGGGTCGGGCCCACTTTTAAAAATTAGGCAAAACCCATCAATAATTTGATAAGGAGAGGCCGTTTTGTCTTCGATAGGTGGCCTGGTCGACAACGACAGTACCAAACCAACGACGTCGTTTCTCCCCTCTCGATTCTATTACCCAATTCCCTACTTGTGGAAGTGTAATTAATTACTTTTACCTTTGCTCATTTTGCACTCTTGTTGACAAATTTGAAGCTTTTCGATGATATTTATTAAATCATTGACATATTTGTATATGAAATTTAAGTGAATAATTTGAATTCTGATTACTGAAATTAATTAAGGATTTAATACTTTATCTACAATCTGTTCGACGCGTTATTTGCTTAACTAAATATTTTCAATATGTTTTTTTTAATGATACACTAGTGTAAAGTATTAAGGTTCCAATCTTGCATTATTATACTAATAAAGAAAGATTAAAAATTCTCTTAGATTAATCAAACCAATGAATTTTGTTCCCTTGCTAATCTTGCATTTGGAAAACGACCAAAGAATAATGATAGAATTTGATTAATTATCAGCATAGTTTTTCCTTGTTCCGAACCCCACGACGACTAGTCAAATACAAAGTTTCTCGTGTTGGAAGGAACAAAATCTTTGGGAGATTTTTCCTTCAAAAGAAAAGGGGTGGGTCATCAACTTTGATCATCATCTCCCAATCCACACAAATGCAAGGCTTATTAGCACTTTGTTCTAAATTTGTTTTCTAGCACTTTGGTTGATAATTGAGATTTTTGGAACTAAATACAATACCATTCCAACAATGCCAAACGCCATTTTTGGTTAACATCAAATAGAAATTGATCAAAATCTCTCCAAACTCATGTTTAAAATCTTAGAATCAAATTTTAGGTAATGTCGTGTGTGTACGTATAGGCAAAATGATAAGGATAGTGAAAGGAGATAAGCCCTAAATCCCAATCAATATCTGCCAAAAAAGCCCCACGATTGATGGAAACACATCGACTCTTTGGATGCAACAACTTTGGATCAAAATTATACTGCCATGTGGGTGTGCTACGTACCCGTCAATGTCCACACGCCCAATTGGTTCAGCCTCTACCCTACTTAGGAGTTAGGATATATACCTTTGGTATAGGGGTGAAATTTTTTTTTGAAAGGCAAAGTCAAGATAATTTCATTACAGGAAAAAGGCGCATAGGGTGCAACGATAGACCGATGAGATAGAAAACAGCTCGTGATTGTGAGATTAGTAGTACATGTATAACATTTCTATTAACATGAACTACCAAAGTTAGCTTGTACATGTATAACATTTCTATTACGAAATAAACAAAACCAAACAAACAGAAAAGGCTGGACTGAAAATTGTCTGATAGTATTCATTATTTACGTTTAAGGCTCATCGTACGCTTGAAGATGCTATAGTCGATAGCAACGTGAGCCAAAGGCAAAGAAAGTGTTCATTTCAATTCTGCACCGGAAGTCATGTTGCTGTCTCACTACCTGTCAAATTTGATGTTTCTAAACCGAACTTATGTCCCAAAGTTTGGCATCAACGAGGATTTGCAATTGATTTGTTGTAATGCGTTGAGATCTCATCAATGTGTTCATAATTTAAAGCATTTTCCCAAAAGGTTTAATCCTTTCAACCCGAAATGAACAAAATTTATGGCAATGGAGTGCCCAACCGTAGAGGCAACTCTGCTCCTGATTCTGCATGCAACCATAATGTGATCCTTTCTACGATGTGAAGATTACCAAGGGTACCCTGAAAATTGACTGGAAATAAATAACCTCTTTATTCTAGCCAACTAGATGTGTAAACTCTTATAAATTGGAGACTAAACATTTTAGGCGAATTTAAAAACCTACATCAATGGAGCAACAGATCTATCCTTTAAAATGCTCCAGCCCTCTTATGGGATTCAGTCCTGGTTCCATTGAATGTTTATGGTTGACTGCACCTGAATGAGGGACTCCGAGGCAGAAACATAGTACTCCATGTCTAAGCTTGGCCAAAAGCTACTTGATGGTGATGTAGCGGTTTGTCCCATGTCTAGCCCAGTAATTCTTGAGATCCAGTGGTATTGAAAGATCTTGACCTTCAGCTGCCAGCCGACTAATCAACTTTGTGAAAACGCTACCACTCATCTTCCGTCCACCCACTCGAGCATGGCGCTTGTTAGGCATCTGTGGTAATGGGTATGATGACAGGGTAGTGGTGCAACAAGATGACTGCCACCCACCATTTCCCCACTTGTAGCACTGTCTAGGAACTCCTGTGCAGGAGCAGACTGGCACAGGCATTCTGGTTTCATCGAAGTTGATCAAGTTCAACCCAACATCCTGACCATTCCACTCAGATTTACACTTCTTCACCTCAGTAACAGCTTGCCTATTTAAATCCTCAGCCACTTTCTTCACCTTCCGTGGTGGCTTTGATGAAACGACTTTATTCTCCTTTGTATGCTTTACAGAACATCTATTGCCTTCTTCAGAAGCAATGGTAGATACAGGGAGGGCATCAGTAACATGTTCACCGTCTTCACCCACATCAGTTGAATGGTATGTGGGATGCATGCGTTTTACTCCACGCTGCATTGGAAAGTTCATTGCATTTTTACGATACTGCAGCACAGCTAAAGCATTATCTCTCTCCATTAAGGCACCATCCCGCTCAGCAAGTGCCTTATCCCGCTCCAGGAGGGCCTCATCTCTTGCAGCCAAGGCTTCCTTCTTTTCAGATATTGCGATGTTCCGTTCTTGAATGGCGGCATCCCTCTCAGCAAGTATGGACATGATTTTCTTATTCATGACCAAGGCATTATTTTGTTCCTTCATGTGATGTTGTGGCATCATGTTCCACTGCAAGAAACATTTGCATCCTACTTGATGAATCAAGCAATAAAAATAAAGTAAAGCAACATGGTTTAAAAGGGAATTGTTTGCATTGTTCCTACCGGAGGGTGTGCCCCTTTGTAGTAATCAGGTTTATATCTTCCATTTTCTTGTTGCCTAGTACCATCCATCTAGTATCAACTCTTCTTGAATTGATCTAGAAAGAGTTCACAAGACAACCGCCTGAAATCCACTCTTCTTACTGTAATGCAAACAAAAAATCACGAGTATCAGGTATGTATAGAGTACATATATTGTTTACACAGGAAACAATCACAGGTTCAATTTCAAGTGATTTAAATGAGGAAAAAAAAAACAGCAATGAAGTAAAGCGAGGTCCCCTCTAAATCATTATGGTAAGTAAAACTCCACATCACCAAGAAATTGCAACCAGGCTTTAGGAAGTAGAGTAAACCAAACAATTGAATATTCCACTTTGCACGCAGGTGATTTGGAGAACGAAAATACAAGAAGAAAAGTAACCAAAAAATACAAAGAAAACATAAACTTTTAGCTGTTAAAGAATGTACTTATAACAACCACTAGGCCATAAATAAAAATAATTAAAAAATAAAAGAAAAAGAAACCATAAGACTTCAATTTTCTTGTCAACATACAGTAAAATGAGGCGTTTCCTCACAAGTGTACAATATTATCACTGAAGTTAGAATGGATTACCTGATATAATCAGGCAAAAGGCCAAACACAGAACAGGATCTCAATTAGAAGTTGAAACTTTAAATTATAAAAACTATCACTCTTCAACAGGAAAGCCATGCCAAGCTTTACAGACGTAATGGATAGTCTATATAAATGGCAGGCATATTTGTAAAAGAATGCTTAAACTTGCTGATGCAAAACAGGATAGCAGCAATCATTGCAAAATAGTCATTTTTGAAGTCAGGAATAAACACTGAAGCCGAAGAGACTCGAACAAATCAGACTATAACTAATTTTAAACCTATTAAGAAACTAATTGTAACAACAGAATCTTCACCATACCAAAAAAAAAATAAAATCCAAAAGAATGCTGGGTTATTGTACAAGGCAAGCAGCTAAAAAAGGCACCATGACATCCGCTGGTTGACCAACATCCAGGCTGCAAAAGATGGTCAGCAGACACTGAGACACATAATGACCTCAGCCAAGCAATGTCCTAGTACTACTTACTAACGCTTATGTTGATTAATTCACAAACAAGGAAAGCATCAAAACCTGGGCCCCCAAAACTCCCATAAGCTTGTATAAGCCGAGACTGTAAAACCAGACAAGTTTAACCAAGTGCAACCTCTGAAGCTATCCACACCAGGTTAATGTCAAGTTCACATTTGCAGTATCTATTTATTTTAAGTTTGGAAGGCATCTCTCTTTAACACATCTAAATTCCAAAATGAAATTAAAATTCTTAAAAACCACAAATAAATCTTTTAGAACATTCCCATTCCCGTCCAATGGAAAATGCCAATTTCCTAATTACTTGGGCTTACATTAATGATCAACTTCATACACTTCAAACAAAATTTATTTATAAACAAACACTTGAGACTAACGCATATGCATGCTAGCAAACCCTAATAAAGCACATTCCACAGTCCAAGTTGATTAACAAGCATAGATTTGAACAACAAGTTACGATTTTTAGCTAAAATAATCGCTAGACTAATTAATAAGCAGTACAGTTTTTTTCCTTTAAAAAAAAGAGAGAGATAAGCAACAGAGAAGATGTTAAGGACAAAGGAAAATGTTCGACTCGTGTGAGTTCGAATTTTCAGTAAAGTTAGGGTTTTTCAACACAATTGAAAGTCATTTAAGAAAAAGAAAACGCTGCGCATATAAGCCTAAGAAACGCTCGATGCATAATGTATACAAAGCTATTGAAAAAGAGATCTTGAACGAAACAATGAGAAAATTAATTTAAAAAAAGAAGAAAAGCTTACTTCTTTTTTTCCTCTTTAACTGACCAATGGAGTAATGATTCGAAGATGCCTGAAATTCCGTTCCCAAAAGGCGAAACCCAGCGAAGAAGAAGACGGAGTTCGAACTTCGATCGCCCAGAGAAAGACAAAATTAAAATTATTGAGAAAAGGGTTTAAATAATTCCTTTACTTTTTGTTCTTCTTCCCGCCAAAACGACGGCGTTCTTCTTTCCTTCTTCAGTCTTATGAGAGGACATTAAAAACGACAGCGTTTAATATCTTGTAAGGCAGAAAGTGGACCCAAACCCCGGCCTAGCACGTCTTGAATCTCTTTCACTGCACGCTTATTAAACTCGAAAGTTTCAAGTTTTCTTCTTCTTCTTCTTCATCAAATATCAATGTCGTTTACTTGTTTTAATCTCTTTAAAGATTGTGCTTTTATTTCTGGGTTTTGGGTGAAATATGGAGCTTGGTCTCGTTACGTTGCTGAGAGCCGCTTGGGTTGCAGTTATTCTGCCTATTGTTATAGCTTCAATGCCCAGTTCTAAGCTGAGTTGGTTCCATCAACTTCTTTCTGTCTATGCAAAGAGAGGGAAGACCATGCAACCATCTTCTTATGTGAGTTTGTTTAATTTTCTTACTTATTTGATGAAAATTTCTGTATATTCCTTTGTCTATGTTTTCTTGTTTAGATTCATGGAGAAGAGGGAAGTGAAGTTATGCATTTTCTGTATTTTTGTCTGTTTTATGTTAGATTTTCTTTTTAAATTAATGAGAGTGCCAGGAAAATGAGGAAATTTCAGTTTAGTTATGTTGGGAGCTGGGTTTAATTAACTCATATGAAGTAATGAGAAGTTGGGAAAATTTGGATTCTCATGATTGATGTTTCTCTTTTCGTGTTGGTGTGTTTTGAGAGGAGGTTATTGGAATTTTCTAAATGAGTATTATTGTTGCAGGATTTTATTTTTGCATTTATATTTGATGAGAGACCACTGTTTATACTTTTTTGCCTTTGAAAGGTGTTTTAAGAGTAGTTCTTCCCTCCAAAGAAAGTGCAAGATGTTATTTGAACTGAATGAATTAACATAAGTTTCATTCTGTTGCTTGGATTGCAGAAATTCACTGTTCCTCAGAGATTTTTCTCTCATTTTTATATCATGGCTGTTGCATGGACAACCCTTTTACTTCTTACAACATGGTTGTATGCCTGTAAAGAGGCACCAATGACCTCTGAGTCCTTTCATTTTTCACATCTTGCTAGCTACTTGACTGGGGGTTCACATGTCTTTTCTTTCCATAAATCTCATTTGACACCGGTTGAGTACAGATACGGGGTGTGGCGAAGTGTGCTTCTACTTTTGTTGATGGAAGCTCAAGTCTTAAGACGCCTTTTCGAGACATTCTATGTATTTAATTATAGCCCCTCAGCTCGAATGCACATCTTTGGCTATCTAACTGGCTTCTTGTGAGTTTCTTAAACCATCTTCCCGCATATTTTTCTCTTCTTAATATCTAGTTTAGACCTTGTTGCTAGTTGCTACTTGAAATGTTATTATTTGAGAATGTATATATCAATTATTCATCTATTTGACTTTTATTTTATGTTATATATGAATGCTTTAGATGATGGTCTGTTTTTCTTTTCCTACCAAACAATCCTTCTATGATTAGTTTCTACATAGCAGCCCCATTGTCACTTTGCTGCACTTATGCGCCAGAGGTGTTTAAATTTACTTTGAACCTGGTATCTGAGTTCATCGTTAGAGGGAAGAATCAGATGCCTGCCATTGAAATTGATTGGTTGGAAGCTATAAATCCTCTTCTGAAGCTTGGATGGCGCCAGTGGATTGGTTGCGCTATATTTCTTTGGGGATGGATTCATCAGTGCCGTTGTCATGCAATTCTTGTAAGTCACACTATTTCACATTCTTGATGAGTTCTTCTTGAAAAGTAATCTATGCAATGAAAATAGCAAGCAACAGATGCTTGAAGAAGACAGATGAGCTTCTTTATAGTTCTATTTATAAGGAGATGTTGTGATAGAATTTCACAAGGTGTTGCATGCGTCTGTGTTTATAGCTATGTATTTGGTAGGCGATATGAATTTGTTACTCTGCTGATTAGAGACATTTAGGTAGGGGGATTGAATTGAGCTTAAAGGGTCATTTTAAATCTCCTCTTCTTCTCTTACCTTCCTACTAGCTGACATGTTAAATCTTAATTAGGCGTCACTCCGGGCACATTCTGAACAAGTTGATGACTATGTAATTCCTACTGGAGATTGGTTTGAACTTGTTTCATCTCCACACTATTTAGCTGAGATTGTGAGACCTCTCTTTCTCCTATACCTTCTATCTACTTAAATAAAATCTTATCAGCTTGTAATTTTAACGATCACATGATTTTTGTTTGCTTCTCGCTAATGATGAAGGTTCTATATTCTGGTTTGGTGATTGCTAGTGGAGGAGGAGACCTGACTGTTTGGTTACTTTTTCTATTTGTGGTAATATTTTCCCCAGCACAATAAAAACCTCTTTATCTTTTTCTATACCATAGGCATGAACTGAAATTTGTTATTGAGTGCTGGCAGGTGGCAAATCTGGGGTTTGCAGCAGCTGAAACACATAGGTGGTATCTTCGCAAATTCGAAAATTACCCAACAAACCGATTTGCCATTATACCATTCGTTTACTAATGTTTATAACATTATACTAACTTTTAATATTGTACCCTGGCTGTGATTCATGCTGTGTTTGAGTAAACAATCTGTTAGTCTCAAGATGCTCTGTGGAGGCAACTTGAACTTAGGTTTATTTATGTATGAGTGTAAACTGATGATGTTTTCGGCATCATTGAGTGGATGATAATAATATAATGATATAATGTTAATGTAATTTTCATTGCATTGACTGCTATGCTAGCAATGTAAGCATGAAATCCATGTATGCAAGTTCATGGCTAGTTTACTCGAAAATGTATTTGCTCGTTACTCTAGTTAAAGCAACAATCTACTACTTTCCATAGAGAAAATTATATGTAAGAAGAAAAATGAAATATGAGCGGAGCAGGTAGCTTTTACTCTAGATCAAAGCCTGTCAATGTCATAACATAGAAGAATTTTTGGCACTGATGAATCTGATTAAATTCTGAGAATGATATAACTAAGCAGTAGTTTCCCAGTGCCGTTCTATTCGGATGGATTCTTCAGTACTCTTATTCTTAATAGAACGCAAGTACCAAAAAACAGAATCCCTGGCACACTTTAAGCATACAAATCTATGCCCCAAAACTTGGCAGGTTGATTGGTCCGATATTTCCTGTCAATAGTTTTAATCAGATCCATGTCTTTCTTGGTCAGCTCAAAGTTAAAAACTTAAAAATTCTCTTGCAGTCTCTCCAATCTTGATGTCTTTGGAATGAAAACAGTGTTTCGTTGGATTCCCCATCGAAGAGCAATTTGAGCCGCAGTTTTCTTGTACTTCTCAGCTAGCCCCTGGAAACAATGTGCAGTACATAACCATTAAACTTAGATGGAAAAACTTTAGGGACCGGAGAACTGTACGAGGAATAAGAATTCCATACTTGAAGGACTGGATCATCCAAACATGACACTGTGCCAAACAATTCTGCATTAGCCGCAGCACCACTATGAGCTGTAACACAGATGCCATGTTTCTGACAAAATTTGACAAGAGAATCGCGTTGGAAGTAAGGGTGAGTCTCAATCTGATTCACAGCAGGCTTCACTTTGGAGTAAGCTAGGCAATCTCTGGTTAAAAACACATCATAATTGCTGCAAACAAATTTTTTATCAGATAGTTTCTAAACATGAAGATTTGTGGAGACTACTAAAATGTCAGGATGAAAACTTAATTCACACCAGATACCGATGCTACGAACTAAACCCTTTGAAACCAGATCTTCCATAGCGTGCCACGTAGTCTCCAATGATATAGTTGTGTCTATGTCCAGCACTCCATCCTCATCCAAGGGGTTGCCACCATCTCCTGCATACATATATTAGATTAATTAGACCAAAATGGAGAGTGATAATTAGTAGTCCCATTTTAGGCCTCCCACAATCTATGAGAAAGAACAACTTAAACCAATTAAAATGAATTCAGCATCCCCTAATTAAACAAATTCAACCTATTTATCCAGAAATTAAAAGGTGTAAAACATTAAACTATACAGTCAAGAAAGCACCAAAATGCAAGGGATCATAATTCATAAGTATAAACAATAGGAATTACCGGTGTGCCTTGTGGGAACAGGAAAGTGAACGAGATACAAATCCAGGTACTCTAACTGAAGCTTCTTAAGACTGTCTTGACATGACTCCAGAAGATGGCCGTGATCAGTATTCCAAAGCTGCAATCAAACAGGATAAGATTAGCACTAGATATTATAAGTAATAAACTATAAGAAACAGAAGTCAAAATTCAATTGAACTAGCCTTAGTTGTAATGAAAAGGTCCTCTCTTTTAACAAGCCCGGTTCGGATTGCTTCTGATAGTGCTTCCCCAACTTCTGCTTCATTCCTATAATCAGCTGCAAACATCCAAGCTACACATGTCACAAAACATGAACAAGACATGAATCCTATACCAAGAAAACATGACAAATTAAACAATCAAATCTCACCTATACAACCATACTCCTATTTTTCCAAAATAAATCTGTGTAACTAAAAGGACCTCCCAGTTCTTAGTAATAACTCAAAATAAAAAAATGGCTTAACAAACCAGTTCAGTACTTTCTATAATCAACATGGTGATTGGTGACTAATAATTTAGCACATGCCAAGGTTAGGCGATAGCCGATAGGCGTAAAGAAATCCATGTGGAAATTTTGGAATTTGGATCCTTTAACTTGAAATTATTCATACCAACTCATTTTTTTCACTCCCCATTATTCCAAATCCAATGCTTATACTTGACCTTACTTGTAAATAAGCTCCGACTTCGTCTTCGGCTTCGTTTTCTAGAATATTTTTTGCCAAATCAACCGTGGTTTCAACTTGCACCCAAATATATTATCAAAAAAAACTTGCACCCAAATAAACTCCTGTCTTATATCTGTTCATGGTCAAGATCTTGTTGGGGTACATATGGGCTTTATTTGGATGAAATAGAATATAATCCACAGGCTTTAAGCCCGATTTGTTAAGTATCACCATGTCATGAAGACTGCATCATATGTGCAGCATTATGTAAAAACTGATGACTTTTGCCCTTTTGGCAACTTCATTGAACTAATTTATGCCAGCACAATGTCAAAATCCCAGAAAGAAAATTAAATGTAAGAAGAAAAGCCAAATATGAGAAGAGGAGATAATTCTTATTCTTGATAAAGGACTGTAAATGTCATAACATAAAAGACTTTTTGGTACTGATGGGTCTGATTAAACACCATACAAGTAGCAGTTTCCCATTGCCGGTTCTATTCAGATGGATTTTTCACTCTTATTCTTAATGGAAGGCAAGTACACCACAAACATAATCCCTGGCACACTTCAAGCATACAAATCTATGCCCCAAAACCTGGCAGGTTGATTGGTTCGATATTTCTTCTCAATAGTTTTAATCAGGTCCATGTCTTCCTTGGTCAGCTCAAAGTCAAAAACTTCGATATTCTCTTTCAGTCTATCCAATTTTGATGTCTTTGGGATGACAACAGTGTTTCGTTGGATTCCCCATCGAAGCGCAATCTGAGCCGCAGTTTTCTTGTATTTCTCAGCTAGCCCCTGAAAACATATTGCACATAAGCAATAAACTTAGTAGGACAAACTTTAGGGCATAAGCAACGCAACTGGAAATCTAGCATTGATCAAACTTAAAATTAATCTGGACGAGAAAGAATTCCATACTTTAAGAACTGGATCATCCAAGCATGACACTGTACCAAACCATTCCGTATTAGCCGCAGCACCTCCTAAGGGAGTATGAGCTGTAACACAAATTCCATGTTTCTGACAAAATTTGACTAGCGAATCACGTTGGAAGTAGGGGTGAGTCTCAATCTGATTCACAGCAGGCTTCACTTTGGAGTAAGCTAGGCAATCTCTGGTTAAAAACACATCATAATTGCTGCAAACAAATTTTCTATCAGATAGTTTCAAATTTGATAGATTTCTGGAGAATATAAAAAAATGTCAGGATGAAGACTTCACACCTGATCCCAATGCTACGAACTAAACCCTTTGAAACCAAATCTTCCATAGCATGCCATGTAGTCTCCAATGATATAGTTGTGTCTATGTCCAGGACTCCATCCTCATCCAAGGGACTGCCAGTTTCACCAACTCCTGCATGCATATAGATTAGACCAAAATGGAGAGTGATAACTTCCTAGTTGCTTCTAACTAATCCCATCTTAGGCATCCCACAATCTAGATCAAAGTTTGCTTTATTATCAAATGAATGAAATTAAAAGATCCTTTAAAATGAATTCAACATCCCCTAATTAAACAAATTTAACCTATTTATCAAGAAATTTAATCGAGGATGCACAGAAAAACACATTTTTCGCTGTGTACACCACCAAGTAAGGGTAGTAGATGGTATTCCAAGTTTAAACATCATGCTTTGGTACTGAGCCCATGTTCTTAAAGGCTAACAGGTGTAAAGTATTAAACTATGATAAAGTCAAGAAAGCACCCAAAATGCAAGGAATATGTATAAACAATATGTCAGTAAGGGATTACCGGTGTGCCTTATGGCAACAGGAAAGTGAACTAGATACAAATCCAGATAATCTAACTGAAGCTTCTTAAGACTGTCTTGACATGCCTCGAGAACATGGCCGTGATCAGTATTCCAAAGCTGCAATCAAACAGGATAAAATTAGCACTAGATCAGTAACAACCAATAAGAAACAGAAGTCAAAGTTTCAATTAAACTAGCCTTAGTTGTAATGAAAAGGTCCTCTCTTTTAACAAGCCCGGTTCGGAATGCTTCTGATAGTGCTTCCCCAACTTCTGCTTCATTCCTATAGTCAGCTGCAAAACATCCAAGGTACACATGTCACAAAACATGAACAACGCATAAATCCCACCAAAACCCCATGAAAAAACAATCAAATCTCACCTATAAAACCATATTCCTATTTCTCCTAAATAAATCTATGTAACTAAAAGGAGTGAAGGACTTCAATCGGGAATAAGCTCCAAGTTCTTAGACATAGCTAAAAACCAAGAAATAGCTTAAAAAATCAATTCATTTTCTATAATCAAACAAATCATACTTGACCAAAGAACTTAAGCAAGAACAGTATGCATGATTAACTAAAAATCACATGCACATACTCCATTAAAAATAGGGCTTCAATCAAGAGTTTCCCAGCAGGATCTAACAAAAAGGTACAAGATTTTTTCATGTAAAGACAAGAAAAACCCAGAAAGATTTTTGCATGAGGATGAGAGGAGTGTATAGGACTAACCAGCACAGTCAAAATGGCGATAACCGAGCTTGATGGAGTTGATGATGAGGTCTCTAATGTCTTTGCTTTCCATACGCCAAACACCCAGACCAATTATCGGCATCTTGTATCCATTGTTCAATGTTATTGCTGCCATCTCTTCTTCCTTTTGCTGTAAAACAGATAGCTTGCCACGACTCTAAAGAGATTAGCTATGGAGTTTGGACTAATAGAGAAATAACGATGAAATTTTGCAGAGGATTGTCTGGTTGGGTCGGCCTTTTGGACCTTTTTCTTGGCCTTTTATGATGAGATTTTTATCCTTTTTTCTTTTGTTTTCTGATTTTTTTTTTTTAAATATTTTGTTTTCGGGACCAAAGATCCTGACCTACCGCACGATAAAACCCAGAGGATAGCCCATTATCCGCTAAAAGGACCCAATTCCCAGCCCATTATCTCAGAATTCTTCTTTGGGCCAAGGATTTTCAAAATCCTATTTGCCTTGAAACGTAAATAAAATTCTCTCTCCCAGACTCTCTTATTAACGGTCCTTTCTTCTTTTCTTTGTTTTTTTTATTAAGTGAGAAATCAACAATTAATTATGAGTAAATCCACAAGGGAAGGAGATTTTACGGGCATCGGTATCAAGTAAATTCTTCATTCCATCAGGTGGATCAGGTAACAGCTCGAAGTCATCATCAAGTTCATATGCAGCAGTTGCTAACTAGTCGGCACAAAAATTACCTTCTTGATAGTATGTTGTAAAGTGCAGGTCCAATCTTTGCTTAACAGCACAATGTCGGATATCAACAATAAGGTATCCAAGAGGATGAGAATCAATTTCCCCTTTATGTATCAAATCAATAGCAACAAGTGCATCAGTTTCGCAAATAAGTTCTCTGTAGCCAGAATGCCATGCCACCTACAAGCCACTTCGTATAGCTTCGTAATTATGCCTCCACATTCGAACACACACCCAAGTGCAATTTGAATCCCATCAACCAAGTCAAAATTTTCTTTCTCCAAAGAGTGAATGATTTTCTGGTTACTGATCTGCAGATTGATTAATTAAATACTTAACGTTGGGAGATTGGTTTTGATTGTGGTTTCATGTTTTCGAGTCTGTCTGATATGTTTGGTCAGTAGACAAAGTCAGTTCCTCACATTATAATTAGTATAAATAATTATTTCGCCTAATCATCAACTCTTATTTCTCTAACTATTTTGCCTAAGCAGCAAAAAACGCAGAAAATTCGTGTCTTGGTAAATGTGAAGATTTCATCCATTAATCAATGTTACGCTTGACATTATTAAGCGTTGAAATTTGATCAGTACAGCCATAGAATCAAATAGAAAATGCAAATTGAAAATACTTGGCAACTGTAAGCTTAATTAATACTTAAGCATACAAATCTATCCCCCAAGATTTGGCAGACACTTGATTGGTCCGATATTTCCTGTCGACAGTCTTAATTAGGTCCATGTCTTCCTCGTCCAGCTCAAACTCCAGAACTTGGAAATTCTCTTTCAATCTCTCAAATTTTGATGTCTTCGGAATGACAGCGGTGTTCCGTTGGATTCCCCATCGGAGAACAATTTGAGCCACACTTCTGTCATATTTATCAGCTATCCCCTGAAACCAAAATTGTAACATAAACAAGAAATTCAAACTGTCTAATGATCTACAGTTCTACACGAAGGAATAAGAAAAGAGTTGCATACTCGAAGAATTGGATCATCCAAACATGAAACTGAACCAAAGCGTTGCTTATTAGCTTCGGCACCGCCTAATGGAGTGTGAGCGGTGACGCAAATCCCATGCTTGTGACAAAACTTGACGAGAGATTCGCGTTGGAAGTATGGGTGTGTCTCTATCTGTATCACAGCAGGCTTCACTTTGGCGTAAGCTAGGCAGTCTCTGGTTAAGAAAATGTCATAGTTGCTGCATTGTGCAAACAAATTTTGCATTAGATTTGTGAAGATTATTAGATTAATAATATAGGGCTTAATGACCATTTTCCATCCGGAACTTTCATAATAATAGAGACATTTTCTCTTTTCAATTTTAATTTGGAATTCACCCCTAAACTATTAAAATTGGGACAATTTTTCCTGGTCATAAAAAATTACTAAAGTGGCCTAAAAATTGCTGACCTGCCCCAGGAAATCCTGACATTGGCATAACATGTCATATGCCACGACAACATTTCTCAGACCATTAACGACGGGGAAATTGTCTCGGTTTTGATAGTTTATGAGTGAAAGTTTTCGATTTTGATCGTTTAGGGGGCGAAAGTTTTTTTTTTTTTTTGAAAGTTTAGGGGGAGAAATTGGCATTAGGCCATTAATATATAATATGGTAACATGTGGATCGGGATGATAAAACTTTAGACAGACCTGACCCCAATGCTACGAACCAAACCTTTTGAAACCAGATCTTCCATGGCACGCCAGGTAGTCTCCAATGATATAGTTGTGTCTATGTCCAGGACTCCATCTTCGTCCAGGGGACTTCCATTAACACCAATTCCTGGGTCCACATATATTATATATAAAATTGTGTACAAAATTACAATAGGAAAAAAGGGCATGCACAAGGTCGACACAGTGACAAAATTTTTACCAGTGTGCTTTGTGGCGACAGGAAAGTGAACCAGATACAAATCCAGATAGTCCAACTGAAGCTTCTTAAGACTGTTTTTACAAGCCTCGAGAACATGGCCATGATCAGTGTTCCAAAGCTGCAATATTAATCAAACCATCGAAACGATGATATATATAGTAGTTTTATAAGTTTATAAAGAAACTATATATATATACTGACCTTAGTTGTAATAAAAAGCTCCTCTCTCTTAACAAGCCCAGTTTCTATTGCTTCCGACAGTGCCTGCCCGACTTCGAATTCGTTCTTGTAGTCAGCTGCAAAAGACAAATATTATATATATATATATACGTACATGAAAGAACACTATCAAATCAAATAAACTAAGTATAGAAGAGTACTAAATTAGAAACTTCAATAATCTAATATATTTTTGCATTAATATATATATGGCAAGTGAAATAACCAGCACAGTCGAAATGGCGATAACCAAGCTTGATGGAGTTGATGATGAGGTCTCTAATGTCGGCGCGTTGCATACGCCAAACACCCAGACCAATTATTGGCATCTTGAATCCATTGCTCAATGTTATTGCCATTTTTCTTCTCTTTTCTTTTCTTTGCAATGTAAAACGATAGTATAATTTGCCAATTGCCACACTCTCACTCTAGTCTATACCATGTTGATTTATATAGGAGATGGTGTGAAAATTTATAACGAAATAATAAAGGTTACTAATAGATATATCGAGAGAGAGTATACCTTCATCATTTAATATTCGAATGCAACTTAATTCTAAATTAATCACGTTTAGTTAATGTGTCAAAAAATGGAGAAATTATTAGATGAATCGGGTCCACCACGTCATCCATGATCTCGACCAATAAGATTTTAACAAGTCAGATTTCTTCCTAAAACTCTGATTTGTCAAAATTTTATTGGTCGGGATCACGGATGACGTGATAGACCCGGTCCACCTAATATTCTCTAAAAAAATGTGTACAATCCGTGTATTCCAGATTTCCTTAATTATTCAATTAATCAGGTAAAATTAGTACGTTGTGTTCACGGAGAATAAAAGGGCAAGTCGACAACACCAAGACACAACATAAAAAACACAATTGGTGCAATTATTTCAGATGTAAGAAAGATACGTACAAATGTTTTTTGGAACCCTTCTAAAATGTCCAGTTATACACATGCCATCAATAGTAGTCCGACCACCTACACCAACATATATAATATAAATATAATTGACGGACCGACGGTTGTCGCTTGTCAATAATTGTATACCAATTTTACATGCATTAAATTTCATTTTTTTATAAACGCAAAGAATAAGTCCAACGTAAGGGTGCCCATATAGTCGTTGGAGACATTTGCAAATTGGCCGTAGAGGCGTCCATTATATAGAGCATGGCTCGAGCCTCGAGGCACGTCACGTCACCTTCAGCCCGGTTTTGGCACCTCCGGCTCCAATATCATGTTCTCATGTCGGCGGTTTGGCTCAGTATCCCAATTCAGTTTATGGTTGATCTTTTGGCCAATAATGGCCATAGAATTTGTTGGGGTAATTGCCACTTGCCATAGTATTATTTAGCAGTCGATCAAGATCACCAGTTTCGCTACCAAATTATCAATGTTGGGCAATAACAAACAGGCTACTTGAATCCTCATTACCAAAAAAATGACCCAAATTAAGTATTGCACGTCTTAGCACACCCAAAATGCCTATAACTGATGAGGAATTAAGGAGAATTGATGGAGGTCCAAGCCATGGTAAGTTGCTTCACACTTGCTACAATACAAAGCCTTTTTAATTATTTTTTTGGTTTAACCATGATTTCATCAAATTTTATATTAATCCAGAACTATTTCCGTTGAGCACAAAAAAATCAGGCTCAAAAGTTTACCAAAACCCAAAAGACCAAAACCTCCTATATAAGCTAAGAAGGAAATGTACGAGTTCATAATCTCATATTACCTTCTCTAGAGTTCACAAACTCATTGGACCCATACTAATTTAACCATCGAAACACGTGAACCTTTTTCTAATACGGTTCTCTCTTTATAAGCCACTTGGAGCTTCTCATTGGATTGATGAGCTTCCCTTCAAGGAGGTCCTCAAACAATTTCCTTACAAATATCTCAACCCGTCCTTTCCAAATTTCAACTCGAATAAAAAGTCCCAAGGTTCGTTTCGTGCATTTCTTCTCACCTTTGAATTTGCAAGTTATTTACAAAATGGAAAGATACCCAAGTTTAGGGCCTTAGGCTTTAGCAAAAGAAAAGGAACTTTTGGACCTTTTCCTTCTCGAAATAAGAAACAGATCGAGCCCATTTAAGTAGCCTCTTCTGTAAAGCCCATTATATTATGTATGGTAAACAAAAGCCCATTTGAGACTTATAAAAATTTGGTGGCAGATTTCCTTCCACTCCCTTCTTCCTAACGCATCATAAAAACAACAAAAAAGCCAGACAGAGAGAGATCAAAAACTCTCTCGACTCGATTTCCTCAGATCTAATCGCCATCGTCTCAGATCCAATAATTCCACCATGTCTTCGACTTTCAGCGGCGATGAAACAGCACCGTTCTTCGGCTTCCTCGGCGCCGCTGCTGCCCTCGTCTTCTCTTGTAAATTAACCCTCGCCCTCCCCTATAATTGATCTTTAAAAGTTTTGTTTTTGATGTTAGATCTTTGTTAATTCTGTTTAATATTAGATCTATTTCAATCCCCATTTATTTGATTGTATACTCAAGTCGCGAAGTCACTGGATCATTGTTAATCGCTTTTTACTTTTTAGCATTGTTTAGCGAACCAAATTGAGCAAATCCAATTAAAATTTAAATCTTTTCTTGTTAAATTGTGTAAATCTAGTATCTTTTGGATATGGATCTTACTTCGTTCTTCGGATATGAGTAATTTTAAATCAAATTATCATTTTGATTTGGCTGAATAATTTTTTCACATTGGTTTGCCTTCACTGTTGAATTAAATGATAGATTTAGATTAAAGTGGTCCTAATATGGATCTAATATGAATATTGCATTCGAATAAACCTGGAATGGTTTAAATTGATAAATTATAATTTATTTGGTGAATTTAGGTATGGGAGCTGCATATGGAACAGCTAAGAGTGGTGTTGGTGTGGCGTCTATGGGTGTGATGAGGCCTGAGTTGGTCATGAAATCTATTGTACCAGTTGTTATGGCTGGTGTTTTGGGTATTTATGGCTTGATTATTGCTGTTATTATTAGTACCGGGATCAACCCTAAGGCCAAATCATACTACCTTTTCGATGGTTATGCTCACCTTTCCTCTGGTCTTGCTTGTGGCCTTGCTGGGCTTTCTGCTGGAATGGCAATCGGAATTGTTGGTGATGCTGGTGTCAGGTATAATTCTTTTATTTCCCACAATCTCTTGAACTTAGATTGGGCATTTTTGTTGTTGATTAACGCTAGATGCAGTTGATTTGGCAAATTTTGATTTATGCATTTGGTGGATGTGTTGATTTAGACTTTAATCTTCCTTTATACCCCTGTGGAGATTGTGGTTTTCTGACTTGATACTTTCTGTCAATACTAAGTTTGAGCTGTTTTTTAATATCTATGTTGTGAGCATCTCTAAACATGGCTCTTACTACAAGGATCAGTTTGTGGTTTTAGATAGTTATGTTAGATTAGTGCTGTTTTATCTAAATAAAGGTGTTGTCAAATCTCCTGAGAGTGAAACTTAGTTAAAGCAATACTTTGTGAGACTTCATGATCATAAGAAAGTAATTGATAATACAAGGGATTGTTGATGCTATATTGTCATGACACAGAGATAGCAATTCTATCTAGTCAGTTTGGTATTAACTTCAGATTGTTCCATCTGTCATAATCGGTACATCATGGAAAGTGTTTTTGATGTTTCATGAAATCAAACATTCTCTTTCAATTAATCCGTGTCACATAACATTTGAATTGTTTTGTTCTGCAGAGCAAATGCACAGCAGCCGAAACTTTTTGTTGGAATGATCCTTATCCTCATCTTTGCTGAAGCTTTGGCCCTTTATGGACTGATTGTTGGCATCATCTTGTCTTCCCGAGCTGGCCAATCCAGGGCAGAATAAGAAGCTCGCAGAGCTGCTTAGTATTCTTTTATTGCTTACGTGTATCACATGTATGGGCAAGAGTATTGATTATGCTCATGTTAATTGTGATCGGACAGCATGTGCGGTGATTGCATGATTAATAGTTGAAGAAAGCAACTACTTGGGCAGTCATTTGGTGGTTGCTTGCTCGTTCCTCTTTGTAGAAGTAGCATTCAGTTTCCCCTTTAATAAATTTGTCATGAAGCTTTTCCCTTTTCAGATTTATATTCGTCAGTGTATCTTGCTTAAGTTCGAACTTTGGTAATGGAAGTTTAATTTTGGAGATCAAGCATGTATGAACCATTATTTTATCCAAATCTGGGTCCTGTTTTTTACTACCCTTGTTCTTCCATATTTCCTCGTATAGCGACAATCTTAATTTCAAAATCAGTTGCGAAATCCTGAAGAAACTAAAGCAGTGTGAAGTTTCACTTTTTATGAAAAAGTTGAGAAGCTTTTTTGAGATCTGAAAAGTTCGAGAACGAAATGAGGGATTAAAGCTAAGGATCGACAGTCACAGCAAGGAGTTAATTTGCATGTGATAGAGAAGATGAAGATGCTGTAATTAAAGGGTCACGAGATTTGATTGAACATGATTCTAAATTTGGTCTGAAGGAAGGTGAAAGTAGCTTCGGTGCGAACATTTTTAAGATCAATTTGATATATTACGACAATGTTGTAGACTTGTAGCCCAACTTGATCTGTTCAGTGAAATTTGGTATTCAGACTCCAAAAGGAATAATAAGATATAAGATACATTCCGAATTGAAATTCTTAATTTGGTGAAATCATGTTTAGACAAGGATTCCCCTTAGAATTTTGGGTTCCAATTGACTTTTATCATGAGCAAAACTCTTGTTGCTTCACAACCATCAAGAGTCAGATTGACAGCAAAAAGCCAAATTAATCACAAACAAGTAATATAGTAGCAGATTGAAATTGAAATTCACTATAAAAAGTGAAATCTTAATCAATATTAATATAGGATTCCTTGCAAGTTGTATCATGTTAGATAAAAACAACTTTAATTATAAGAAAAATCCCTCCTCATTTTTGTGCTCAGCCCTTTGAACCGCAACTTACAGCTAAGCAACTGGATCCTCATCCAAATTTTGCAACTTGCATGTTGCACAGGTGAGTCATGGATTCTCATTTTGCAACAGGACCAAATTTTTCACAAGTAAATACAAATCTGGACCAATTGTTGTTGTCCACAATTTTGGGCCAATCAGAAGATATATGTGTCCTTGTCGGGCTATAGAGCCTATATACATAAACTTCCAATATTTGGCATATTGAAGTTCTTTTTTCTTGGGCCAATCAAATTAAGGAGATTCATATTCAGATCTGATTAATTCGGAATCGAGTCGAGTCACGTTTGATCCCAAAATTACTACTTTTTGAAGTAAAGGATAATTTGACTGCAACTTTGTATTGAGATTCCACTACAAGTCAAAATTATGTTTATATTGAAGTTCTTTCATCTTGGACCAATCAAATTAAAGAGATTCATATCCGGATCCGATTAATTCAGAATCGAGTCAGAGTAAAGTATGTAAAGTATCATTTGAGTGCAACTTTGTATTGAGATTCCACTATGAGTCAAAATTATGTTTAAGAAATATAAAAGGGTTAATTGAAGTTTGCCTTTGAGATTAGATTAGAGTCGAAACACTGTTTAATATTTTGAAAACCCTTTAACATAAAAAGTGCAAAAAAGGAATAAGAAGATAAGAGATAGTTTATATATTCCATCATTGTAATCCAATCAATGTATTTAGATGATGATCAGGAAATTACGCAAAGCATCTAACTTTTTCGTGGTGAGCATATAGCTAGATAGATAAATAGATGAACATTTTATTTCCTAACCCAATAAAAAATCAAAAGCAGCATCCTTTTCTTAACCTTTTGGTTTGCTTAATAATTATATGCATATATTTGCCAATATAGCTTACGTCTTTCAACGCTTTAGAAAGATTTTCCCATTGGATGATGAAAAAAGAAACATGCCGACTCATAGTCATAGTATATCGAAATATAGTGGAAAACCAAACATGTCACCTAACAATGCTATATTGAAAAAGGAAGATTTGCTTTGTTCATCAAAACATTTTACATTTTGAGGAAATAATTGTAGTTTTGTCTTACTTGAATACCTAAGTATAGTAATTATTATAAATAAACATTATTTAATTAGTGCACTGGACTTAATCATCTATTCATTGATTTAAATAGTGGGAGCTTCAGTTATTATAATATATATTGGACCAGTCCACATGAATTTGGTGATGAAATGACCAGAAAAAATTAGGTCATGTTGGAGGTTTGGAAATTGAAACCACCCACATGTTTAAAATTTTTTTCCTTATCTTCGTTTGCCTTTGGTTCCCCATTTACTTTTTCACATGCAATCATAAGCCATATATAGTTTGGCATTTATCTTCTTTTTCTTTTTTTTTTGGCCAAAATAGTTTGGCATTTATGATCAGTCTTTCTAGAGATGAAGTTAAGAAGCTTTTCTTTTAGGGGCACATTAATAATTCAACATGGTTGGTCTTTTTTCGAATTCAAAAAACTCAATGTTATGACTAAATGAAATCTAACAAGTGATTGATTCAAATGATTCAAACTTATTATGATCCCCTTAAAATAAAGCAAGATTTTAAATGAAAAAAAAAATCATTCTTATGAGAGGTTTTCAGCTCGAATGAAATTACTCGAATATATCAAAACTACCTAACATGACTTTTTTTATTGAAGAAATAAAATTTGAATTCTTCTTCCCTACATATTGGAAAAAAAAAGAGTAAAAAGATCAATCGTTTAGTATATATATCCCATTTAATATTATTGTGTACGTATATTGGTTTTACATGCATTTGATATAGTACAATATATTGTAAAGAACCGAACCAATATATGTCTGATCTGTTTACAGCATCATTAAACTATATATATACTCGTAATGAAGTAGAATATTTATAACAATATTGTACCAAAAGGACAAACAAAAAGGATATGAGACTTGGTTTTAACCTAATTTAATTAAACTAAAGTGAGTTCTTCAAAGTTCAACCACAAAAACAAACCATGCACATATGATAAAATTATACAACTTAATTGGAAAGGCCGAATTAAAGGGGAGATAATATATTCACTAGTATAACGAGATACTGGTCACTTTTTTACTCAAATCATGTGGTAGAGAGTTCCCTAGAGTACTAATGTCAATTAATTAGGTAAAGTAGTTAATTTTAATTAAACCCCAAAGATCAAAAGTACGGTTATTATAATTCCTTCGAAACAGAAACCACACAATTTCTTGTAAGGGTGTTTCGATCGATCTCTGTGTAAATTTTTAAAATGAACTTTTGTGTTTTTTAAATAATCAACATCAAAATTTCGGTATACGTACCTTGGGTACTGATGATCAATGCATTATAGTAAAGATGAAGCGATAACGTTTTTGGTGGCAATGAATTTCTTACGTTGGAAACCATGGAAGTTTGTCTATATCTAGAAACATAATAATTATACCACTATTTATAATGCTTGGGATGCTTGTGGCTCATCTTCGGCCGCTGAATGCTGCTTTAGCTGCCAGCATGCATATTCTGAATAGTACTTATAATATTTTCAAGTGCGCTGTTTCTTAGGTCATTTTATAAGTTCCAAAAGGTTTCTTTCCCTTTTTTTCTTCTCTTTTTCTTTGATAAGAAAGAGAGGGAGAATCATAATTTCTGGTAAAGTTTTTGTTGTGATATACTGTATATTCAAGTTGGGTTTGGTGGTCCAAAGGCAAAAGCCACTAAAAGAAATTATTAATCGGAAATGAAATGCGTCAGCTACTCCCCTGAATCTCATATGGGGAAGCTACTGAAATACTATTCAATATTGTGGCCAATTATATAATATATGGCTGGCTTTTGGCCGGGGTCTGGAATCCAAAATCATGTACTATATTTTACACTTCTCAAGACGTCCAAGATCACGTAAGCTATCTTTAAATTATAAATACTTTCGACCTTTTTTTTACATAAAAAAATAGGGTCTTTTGGTGGCCGTCATCGATCACAGGGCTTATCGTCTCCCGCTCCCTCTTAAACCCTGGGAATTCCATGGCGAGAGGCACACCTAGAGCAGTAGTGTGGTGTGCCAAGAGTGCATTTTAACATAGGATGGGGACAAGCAAGAGTATATGTGAGAAAAATATTGCGTTTAATCAAATTAACTCATGACCACACCTGCAGAGAGCCTTACACTCGGCTTCCTGCGACAAAACCAACACCACAGGCGCTAATTATCTTTTTGCCATAATCATAATTATTATTATATATATATATATATTTATATATATGCATGATAATTGTTAAACGTAAATATTTAACCCCATATATTTGCTACTATTAAAATTTGAAAATAAATACTCCCTCTGTCCCTAATTAGATGTCCATTTTTGTCAAATAACACAAATTTTGACCATACTTTATAAAAAAATATATAAAACAAAATAATTATGAAATTTGAATTACAAGTTTCGAATGCATTTTTTTAAAAATTAAATTGTCCATATTTTTTTAATAAATAATGGTCAAATATTGTGAGTAATTGATCAATAGTGGACATCTAATTAGAAACTGAGGGAATATAAATTTTATCACCTACTCCCCCTCTCTCTCTCCCATCTTTTCTCCAATTATTTCTTAAATTATTGTTTGTCTTGAGTTTGTAAATTGTTTACATATATAGACGCTCCTATACTATAGAACGAAAGGCTCCTTGAAGCATCATTTCATATGAATCAAACAAAGAAATATTAATTGTTTTTTGAAATAAAGATCAAAATTGGATCCTTGAATAATGAATATACCATAAATTTTGTTGATTCTGTAGAGAGCTTTTCGAGACTCAAAGAGTCAAGAATATTCACCAAAAATAAAAAGGACAGCAACGGATCCAATGTAGTAGTAATCAAAATTTGTGTACTTCGATAATCAAAAAAATTTGTGTACTTTATTATGAAAATTAGTAATACTAGTTTTTTTATATTTATAAATTAAGTAATGTCGTTCGAGATGGATTTGTCCACTATACAACATTGAAAATCAACAATGATTTTCTCCATTGATAATAATGGAACTCGAGACCTTAGTTAAGTTACTATTAATCATTCTATTTTTTGACCATTTTCTACAATACTTTAATTATGATTATGGAAAAAAATAAACAATAATTAAAATGATTGTCAATTGAGCCACATTAAAAACAAGATTGCTCCAAATGAAGAATCAATTTAGATCAAACAAAACAAATTCCCGTTATTTTATTCAATATTCTTCCTTCAACTTTATATATAAGGGGCAATACCGCAATACTATATTTTAGTTTTTTTCCTAAGTAACCGGGCACGCAAGGCAATGCAATTAAGCCGTAAGGTAAAGAGAACGAATTAAAATTACTAACATTAATAATCATGAGCCGCAAAACCATGACTTGTTTAATTAAACATATACTACTCCATATTTTGTTCACTATTCAATTTACCCCCTGTGTCCTGAAGTAGTGTTGGCGCACATGCCATAAATTGCGTGAAAGCCGCCAAATCTGCGTATACACGTGTACATATCATAGCTGTAACCTTGTTTCCCGTCACACCCGCTGTAATCTTATCGTTGCCCTTCCCCAGTTTTTATATTAAGCATATAATTATAGCTTTTTAAGAGAAAAATAATAAAGTATGTACCGAAAGGGGAAAAAAAATAGAAAAAATGAAAACCCCATTTAATATTGGATACATTACATAACACTGGCATTTGGAGGTTGCCGTGCGTACATGGACTGGACCACTATATTATATGAATCCACAAATTTTTTGGACCCCAAAGAGAGAGAGGTCGCCATTTTTGAAGAATGATGATGCATAGTCTCCACTCTCCACCCACTCTTATCTCTTGTTCTCTTTTTTGTGAGTAATATATGTAACCAATATCATATATCACCTATAATAATTGGTTGGTTTAAATGATTTGGTATGTATTTTTCTATAATAAGATTTCAATTAAGTTCAAGTTTCGTGAATAAAAAAATTATTATTGAAAGAGTACTTATCTCATAATAAACGACATGCATGATGCGATCAAATAGAATTAATTATATGCATATAAAAATATAGGAATTAATGGATGTTAGGGAGGATTCATATAAACAACAATTTTAGCATGTTATTTTAGCCCAACATTTTAGATTAGATTAAGGAAATGAAGTAATACAATTTTATATATGAAAAAAAAAGAGAAACAATATTGTATCTTATATATATTTTTCCTTGCTTGCATTGGATATTGACATGCTGGTCTAATTTAAGGATTTTGCAACAGTAAATTTTATCCACGTGTCCTATTTATATTATTTTATTTATACGCGTACTTGATAATCCTAGCAATATATTAAGTTTTTCTTTATCGTCAACTCAAGGGGTCATATTCATAATCTTAAAATATCGTTATTGTTGGATGTTAATGATCTATATACCACTCAGGCACTCACCAAATTGTGCATACGATGCATGCTTCTGTTTATTGCCACGATTAAAATGTCGGTTTTGAGTACATGTGTCTTTTCATGGCTTGCTATTATATGGATAATCTTCTTATATTTATTTAAGTATTGTCCTCACAAATTATTAAAGATTAATTGAAGAATTTGCATCAATCATGCATGTAAACAGATTCTGTTAATTTAATTGCTCCAAGTTAAGTAATATTTAGTCGGCAATTATAAACTATGTCGGCAAGAAATTCCATACTTTTTAAACAATGTTTTAATTCAAATTCATTTTTGTAACTGGAGAACATAAACACATATAGTAAAACGTTTTGTCTATTTGAAATTGGACAGAACTCAATTACTCAAACTAAAAATTAATCATGGTATAAAACTGCCAATTACATGAGTTTGTATGTGTCTTTCATATTACAACATTAAATAAAAAAACGTTACCAAAATTTTGGAATGTCTCGTATATAAGACTTTGATCATGTCAACTTAATAAAAGCTTCGTGTATTTGCCTTTCGTTTTCGATGTAAATCGATTGACATCATAAATAAAGAAACATAGGAGAAAGTGAAATGACAAAAAAACCAATTCAATCCTCCTATCTCATGATTTGAAGAACAAATGAGTAAAGGTATTTAGGTCATTTCATGCTCGGTTTTTTCGTTATTTTGGTTGATGATTGAGGGTATTTTGGGAACTTTGTGAAAAAGGTACTATTTATGGGTCTCATTCTCAATAAACTAATGTTTTTTTGTTGGATTATTTTTCTAATGATCTTCGTACTTTTATACTTTATGCTATTTAGTCCTTTAGAATTATAAGTTGGACGATTTAACGCGTTCGCTTTTATTTTTGTATTTTTTTTATATTTGTCCGATTAAGATGATTCAAGTGTCTATTAAAAGGTAATTTCATGATCTACAATTTTCATTTAGAACTCAAAAGTCAATTTTAATGTTTTGATTCTAAAAATTGCTTCTGAAATTTTGTGGTTTTGATTGCCGGTTAATTTAATATCGTATAATTTTTTGTCCACATCTCCGATTGAAGTTATTGAAGTGTCGGTTAAAAGGTTATTGCATGATTTACGACTTTCATGAAGGACCTGAAAGCTAAATTTGATCTACGAGTTTCGTTAAGGGTTCAAAAGGGAATTTTTATGTTTCAAGATCTCCATTAACAAACATTTTCTTATTTGAATTATTTATCAAATGGCCCTCATACTTTTCTACTTTATACTACTTAATTCTTTACAAATTCTATCTTAATCTAGCGTTTAAGCTTTATTTTTTTTATTCGTTTTTCTATTTGTCCAATGAAGTTGATTTATGTGTCTATTAAAAGGTAATTTCATGATCTACAACTTTCATGAAGGACTCAAAAGCAAATTTTTATGTCAACTCAAAAAAATGGTTCCTAAATTTGGTCATTTCGATTGTTGGTCTATTTAATACCATATAATTTTTGATTCACATGTCCAATTAAAATTATTCAAGTGTCGGTTAAAAGGTTATTGTATAATCTACGACTTTCATGAAAACCCGAAAGTTAATTTAATCTACGAGTTTCATGAATGATTCAAAAGGGAATTTTTTATGTTTCAAGATCTCCCTTAATTAACAAATATTTTCTTATTTGAATTAGTTATCAAATCACCCTTATACTTTTTTATTTTATGCTACTTAGTCCTTTATAAATTCTATCTTACTCGATTTAACACTTCATTTTTTTGAAATGTAATTTTATGATCTACAATTTTCATGAAATACTTATAAAAGCTAATTTTTATATTTCAATTCTAAAAAATGCTTTTGAAATATTGTGATTTCGATTGACAATCTATTTAATATCATATTATTTTTTATCCAAATGTCCGATTAACAAAAATTTACAAAAATCATTTTATAAAATTTTTGACCCCGCAACGAAGCGCGGGCCAAAAAACTAGTAAGTATAAGCTTAAGACATTTTATAAGTGACTTTTTAATGCTAATTCCTTGCTTTAAAACATCCCTACCGTGCTTTTTTTATGATTTGAAAAAACGCCTTATCATAATATTTGATCAAAGCTGTCTTCACAGTGTGAAATTAGAACAAAGAGTTGTCACAACTCTAATTACAGAGAAGTGAAGAGAAGGAAACTATCAAAGGTGTGCACTACAAAATCAAGAATGGCAAATGTATTTGCAGGTTGATATCCCCTTATGGTTTCGAGTTACGACGCCAAACCCAAATTTCAAGTTTTCAGTGAGTCCTAGAATAGAGAGTTTATATCTCGAGATTTCGCACAAAAAAGCAGCAATTGGACTTGGACTTGCTGTCTTAATTTCTCACGCAAAGACACTTTACCAGGCGAATGCGCAAACAACCAAGGTTTGACTCTCCTTTACTCTTACCTTCTCTTTATATTCCTTCTCCTCTAATTTATCATTTATTTCTTAGATCACATGTGGCATACAAGCGGCTCTGTCTTTTCCAACATTACAATAGTTGATGACAGACAACTGAAAGAGTTTATGGAGGCTATGTCTTGTCAGATCATCAGGCCTTATTCGTAGAATCAAATATACTGCAAACAATATAAAACAATTTCTTTTCACGCTTAATTTCCTCCAATTCCTCATTTGTGGATATCTCTATAAAGAAATTCATGCTTAATTTCCTCTAATCCCTCATTTGTGGATGTAGGATTGATAAAAACACACACATAAGTGGCATATAAGTGAAACAAAATAAAAAAAATATTTAAGAAAGTTTAGTCATTTAATGTCGAAAAATACTTTTAAAATACAAAAGCAACTAAAGATTAGCTTTTTGAGGTGAAAATTAACTTTTTATACAAACCATAAACGTATTTGGCATTGTGTTTGAGGTGAAAAATAACTTTTTTTCCCAAATCAAGCCTTAGTTAAGTAAAAAATTGTGAAAAGTTTGGTCAAGTGAAGAAATGAGAGGATAATTTCACCCAAAAAGAAAAAGAAATGAGAGGATAATTTGGTACAAGCAAAATCACCAGTTAGTCACCAGTGAATTAATAATTTGAATGAGATAGAGAGAGTAGGGAGATTATTGAGGTGTCTATTGTGGGTGTGTGGGTGGGGTGTGGAATCCAGAATCACGGGTCTGTTACAGTCCAAAAAGACAAACCAAGGGGAGGGTAGCATGTAGCACTAGCAGACCCTATATTTTGACCTTATTGGATTGCCACGTTGGCAGTTTTCCTATTTAGTATCTCTAAAATGACCTTTTTTCTTCATTTGTTTTATTGGTTTTAAACAAATTTTGAAATCCGGGGAGTGAAGTGAACCTCAACTGCCCAACCCTAGAATCTGAATCAAAGCCGAAAGTCCCCACATTTTGACCTTTTTTTATGCAGAGGCAGTGGGGTTGGGATGAGCATGAGCATTACTAGAAGAAAAGAGCAAGATCCCTTCCGGCCCCACTTCTCGATCACGGTCACCCCTGCATCACAGCTCCGGAATAACCGCTTCACAAAAACGTTAGATCGCTTGGATTCCTTTCCTCCTATCACCTCTTGCCACGTCAGATATACCTTTTTCAACACCCTCATACGCGTGGCATGCTTCCACACATGACAGATCCCTTTCCATCTTTTTTCTTTGTTAATTAATCTATGTCTTTGTATTTTCAATTTTGGCATGGAATCCATCAAAGATCTTCCTCAAATTATTAGCCAATTGTTAAAATTACATTTCTGTACTTGCCTTTTTTTCATTTTTCATAGTACTATACTACTATTTATCATTAATCTTTTCGGACTAAATTGAACATTTTTTATAGTACACAATATGTTAAAGTTTGGCTTAATGCCCTTTTGATTCCTTTCCTTTTGAAAAGTACACTTTACCCATTTCCTTTTTTCTTTAAATACTTTGAACCGTTAATTTTTATATTTGGGACAAATACTCCATATAGACGGAATTGCTAACAGGTCCATTTAGATTGCTACGTGGAGCCTACAATATGAAAAAAAAATTACAAAAGAAAAAAAATATTAAGAAAATGGAAAATCATACAACATATTATTAGTGGAATTTAGCATACTATATCTATGATGTTTAAGAATTGACATGTCTTTCAGGAAATATATTTTAATTTTAAAATTCGTTAGTGGAGTTTAAACTTTATATTAAAGTGTAGTGTATAATCATATGCATTTTGTTTGTCACATAGGAATCTACAAGACACAGGGCACTCCGTGAGTAGTTTTTAATAATTTTTTTAAATGGATAGTTTTTTTTTAAATTATATAAATAAATTTAAATACTTATATTTATCCTCTAATAGGTAGTTTTATTTAAAATGGATCATTTTTATTTTATTTTAAATTTTTAAAAACTGAGTTTGTGTCCGAGTCAACTCGTGACACAAACTCAGAACTTGACTTTATAATTAGTATAGATATTTAAAAAAGAAATTCTCCTTTTCATTTCTTGTGTGAGTCCCACATACCAGATTAACAATCTAACGAATCCGTTAAGCTCTTGTCCATTTGAAAACAAATTATACCAAATTTGAAAGTTAAAAGTGCGAAGCGAAGTATAAAAAAAACGGTAAAA
>AWUE01014561.1:0-17984 GCA_001974825.2 Corchorus olitorius
ACGGTCAAGTCAGTGAGGTCATTTGCGTGGAGGGTGATCTCAGCATATTGAACATAATTGAGCTTCAGGAGTAAATGGCTATACCATTGACTATTTATATACCTTAGAGGCTAGGGTTTTGCTAGTGGGCTTAGGCCCAAATTAATTAAATATGATCAACAGATACTTTTTTTTTTCCTTCGAGGCTTGGACCCCTTCAACACCATGATGATATTTTTACCTTTAGATCCCCTCAAATGGGTTGACTGTTGACAATTTACCCAATCCGTAGTAGAAATCCATCCCAAACCGCTCTTCTCCCTTACCCTAGAAATCAAAACACCATTGATTAAAAAACCCGAAAATTGTTCTTGGGGGAAAGTCGACAAGGAAGCGGGCTTTGAGAAACTACAAGGACAAGGAAGAAGAAGACATAATCAGCAGTTTAAGCGATGAGCTAATCCACAAAATCATGTCTTTCATGGACACAAAATATGCAGTTGAAACTTGTGTTTTGTCCAAGCTCTGAAAATCTCTTCCTTGCCTCTGCTTCGATTACTCAGATTTCCCATCAAAGGAGTGCATTCTTTCCATTCTTTCTATAATTTCATCACCAAGTGCTTATCTGGCGTCACCACACTGGCCTTGATAAGGTTTGCTTCAAATATGAGTATGATGAGCGTGACTCATTTGCTTCTATTTCACAAGGTTTGACTGCTTACGCTGTTAATCACAATGTCCAACAACTCACCATTTATAAGAATTTTTATGACTCTTGGTGGCCTCGGAGCTTGTGTACTAGTAAATCACTAACAGCTCTCCATTTGCGTAATACTTGCCCAGATGCTTTGTATACCATAGAATTAACCAAATTTCTGGCTTTACCAGCTCTAAAGTCTTTGCATCTTCATAATTTCTGGACGAAGGAAAATCAATTTAATCCTTTGAACTTCTCAGGTAATTGCCTAAATCTTAAAACTTCGAAACTTGTAGTAAATGTTTATGATTGGGAAGGTAAAACTTTATTTATTAACGTTCCTAATTTGGATTGGTTGGAACTCGGTCTTGTGAGGCTTGATTACTACGAACAACATAGAAAGTTCCATGGATGCAAAGGTTGTAATTGATGTTCCCGGACTCATGACGTTTCGGTGTGAGGGTTGTGCTCCTAAGCCGACTTATGGATTCCAAGTGTTTGATAATAAAAATGACATCTTACTAATTACCCTGTAGAATGATGCTTTCCATTTTCCATTTTTTATGAAAACAGAACCTCTTACTACTCTTCTTATTGTAAATTGTTACTGCCAAAATTGAAATTTGTTCAAGAGTTGAGTGTTGAATTTCAATATTTCCATAATTCTTCCTTCTCCATTCCCCTCATTAGTTTGTCTTCTTTCGCAATAAATCCAAATTCCCAACTATTAATTTGGTATTTAGGGAGAAGTCCCAGACAACAAGAGATTTCAATCCATCATAAGTTTGCTTTTCAAGTTCATAAAACTTCCCTTACAAAATTTACATCCAATATCATAAGAGATATTGTAAAAAGGAGTTCTGTCAGAGACTAGAGTAGATTTCAAGTTCATACAAATTTGGCCTCTAGGTATTAGTTGTTTTCTGATTTTTATGCCAGCTTGTGGTTGCTACACTCATGTTAATAAGGATATGGCTTACCGTGAGATTGGCTTTGCTTATGTCCTTTGTTTTTATGTTGTTCTAGGTTTTAGTATTGCTTCACCTTGGAATGCAGAATTTGACTTCAGTATGATTAAGACCTGGTTTGGCATTTCGTTTAGAGATAAAAAGCTACTTTTGACCCAAAATGCAATACCAAATAAATCCTGGTTTTTCTCAAAAGCTGATTTTGGACGCAAAAGCCAAGCCAACCCGAGAAGCTAATCCTTAGGTGCTTTTGCGTTTCAAAAGTGCTTTTAGACATTAAATGACTAAAATCCCCTAATTATTTTTCTCTTTCCTTTTTAATTGACATATCTTTTCTAGACATTTTATCCTTCTACCACATTTTTTCACTGCAATAGCAAACATTATTTACATTTTTTCACCGTAATTTAAAAAAGTACTTTTCAAAAGCACTTAATTATTCCAAACCAAGTTTTTTCAAAATGCAACCTCAATACCAAACTAGGTCTAAGTATCTCTTATGACGTTATCAAGTAAATGAATTTACTTTCATTGGTGGATAACGAACTTACTTTCCTCTTGCATTTTAGAATAATGACAATTCGGCCTTACCTTAATTTGATACATTTGAACCTGCAGAATGGGTGTTTACTTTCTTGGTGAGAAATTTCTGGTCTCGAAGTCAAAGTTGGGGCCAGTGCAAACTTATTGCATTAAGAATGATCTCAATATGACTTGATATGAGAGCTATATGTGATTCAGTTAAGGAATTCACATCCCTTGATCCAGCTAAAGTTTCCTTGTTATTGTTTGATGGCAAGGGAAAAAGTAAACCCCTCGATAGTCAGGAATTTTTTTTAAAGAATGAAAAAGAGAAATGGGCTTGACATTTGGACCTTGTATCTCCAAATGGATGATTTGGGCCAAATTCAGTAACAAAATTAAAATTTGAATTACATGAATATGGACTTTATGACCCTTTTAGCAAATAACAAGAAGCCCAATTATTTTAAGTAAATCTGGCTCAAAACAAACCCACTTAAATTACATATCTAATTTACTACTAGTCAATCGTAATTGGGCTAAAAATGGGTTATTAGGGGTCGTTTGGTATCGTTTTAATTTTTCTGTTTTTTTTTTTGTTTCGTTTTCGTTTTGTTTTTGTTGCATTGTCAATTTTTTGAAAACAAAAACATGTTTGGATATATAATTTGGTTGTATGTTTTAAAATAAAAAGTAAAAAAAAATGGTGAAAAAGCATTTGAGTTACTGTTCATCAACGTGATCTGTGTTTTGGAAAAACATGAAAATACAAAATTCTTCAATTTTTTCCAAAACACTGCTTCTGTTTCCAAAATTTTTGAAAACGAAAATAGCCTGCCAATCATGTTTTCACTGTTTTCTTTCCAAAAACAGAAAATTGATATTAGAAAACAGTTTACGAAAACGATGTCAAACAAGCTCGTAACACAATTGATATTTGATCCTCCCATTTTTCATTAAATAGAAAAAGAAAGAGAGAGATGTCTTGAATGTTGATCATTTGGAACGATTATTATATTATATATTGATGATATATTGATATAAATGTCATCAGGCATTTGGCAAATGTCCAATGGTAGAGTGCTGGATTCTTAGTTTCAGTTTACCTGGACCATGAGGTCTTGGATTCTAGTCTCATAGAATGTGAGTTTAATTTGTAATTTATTTGTTTGTGTATCTGGTATGTTTGGTAGTTATAGATGAAATTAGAGATTTGGCAATCCTATTTGATTTATGTACGCTTCAATAATTTGTAAATAGGGAAGCCAATGTATTAGCACATTCTCTAGCTAAGATTGAGCTGGATAATTGTGTGGTGCGGGACTATTTCTCCCAGCGTTTGTAATCTCTGATTATTGATTAATAAAAGTGATTATTTGATATAAAAAAAGGATATATTGATATAAACAGTTAGGAATATATGAATTTGCGTAACTAAAGAAGGAAAAAAGTACTCTCCTTGTTTTACTAAAAAAAAAAAACTCTCCTTGCTAGCATCATAATTTATTATTAAAGGAGATATATTCTAAGATTTTCTTGCTATACTAAATTATTAATATTTCTTACCCAAAAATCTTACCACCCTTAACTCACTTATAATTCTTGTTACTATTATATATATATACAAGACACAGGGCACTCACTACGTGAGTAGTTTTTGACAGTTTTTTTTTAAAAATGGGTAAATTTTTTTAAAATGATATAAATAAAATTTAAATATTTATATTTATCCTCTAGTGGGTAGTTTTATTTAAAATGGATAGTTTTTATTTTGTTTTGAATTTTTAAAAACTGAGTTTGTGTCCGAGTCAACTCGTGACACAAACTCAGGACTTAACTTTATAATTAATATAGATATATAAATTTTCATATTTTGTTTATTGAAAATGGTGAGCATGAGCCATCAGGCATTTGGCCTGATGGTAGAGTACTGGACTCTTAGTTCCAGCCTACCTAGACCAAGAGGTCTTAGGTTCAACTCTCACGGAATGTGAGTTTGTATGTAGTTGATAGTTTCTAGTTTGGGTTGAATTCTCATTTAGATGTTGATTTCACTGGGTTTGTTTGTTGGGGAAGGGGTTTGTTGGCTCATAGATTAATATTTCGGTATTGTAGCTAATCATGTAGCGGTGTATGGGTCTTCCTGTGCGTTTGTAATTCCAATCTCTTTAAGAAATGAAAATGATTCTTATCTCAAAAAAAAGAAAAGAAAATGGTGAGCATGAACATCATTTCTTTGCTTGCATATCTGATTTGTATCTTTTTCTACGATTTTATGTTTTTTTTTTTAAAAACTTAGAAACATATGTATAGAAGAAAGGAGGCTTCTGAATCAAAATGTTTATTTAAAACATCCATATGCTTCATATTAAAATCCTTTACTAATATTATAGGTAAATAAGCATTTTGCTTTGTGCAAAAAAAAAGCATTTTGCATGTTAATTTTTTAAAAATAATAATTGATATTAAAAATAATAAAAATATAACCTCTATCATAGATTAAGATTAAACCCTAAATAAGGATATCATAGATTAAGATTAAACCCTCTATCATAGATTCTAACATATGGAGTTTTAGAAATATTTTTTTAGAAAATAAGGATATCATCGTCAATTTAAGAAATTCTCAACATTCGTACTTTTATATACACTAGTTTTATTTTTTAAATTAAAAATTATTAAAATAATTGAAATTAATTATGATTCAAAGTATCCAATTATTGTAATCGAACATATATAATTAATTAAATTTCTGGAAAAAAAACATAATTTTCTTAGGGAATATAATATTCAAATCTCATTACAGTCAAATAATTCCTTATATGTTGTTGTAAAAAAAAAATCGTATATGCCCAAACATCCAATGAGAAATGACCAAATAAACAAATTACAATAAACATAACAAAGCCAACAAAACCCACATGCATTAAATACGATGAGACTTGACCTTGAGACCTTGTGGTTCAGAGAGCATGCACTTTACCATTGAGTCAAATGTTCAAATGTTAAAAAAAACCTAATTAAATTGAAGTAACTTTTAAATTAAATATTAAATATTAATCAATTTAAGTATAAGTTAAATATAAGTTAAAACATCCAATTATTGAAACGTAACCGCGTCTACGAAAGTAAATTTTCTTTGTATACAACATTTTTTTTTATATGTTTCATTTTGCTTCTTTGTATTTTTTAACTTGACCAAAATTTTCATTAAAGGCATTGAAATTTGCCGAGAGAGTGCAACATATAGTTGTGCATGGGAGAAAACATGTTGTGATAGATATACTCCAATATTAGGAATTGTTTGTCCTTGTGCTTTGTTGATGGTCATAGCGAAACAAAGACGGATTGGGAATTGTTTCCTCTTGAATTGGAATGGACTTCCTTCGTATTCTGCTGGTGAAAGCAAAAATTTTGGAAGAATAACTTGTTTTCCAACATATTGGACAATTGCAATCTCTACTTATGTTACGTTATGTCTAAAGTGTTTGCATACCATTCTTATTCCATTGCATAAACCATTATATGTATCCAAATTCCTCAAAAGTATGATTGGACAATTCTTCTTCAACTCCAATCTATGCGTTGGCAAACCATTCGGTATAAATTAGAATATTTAAGAATTCCTCTACAACATTTGAAACTAAAGAAAGTGGAATTTTAAATGAGGGTAAATTAGGAAACATGATAAATCCTAAAATAACAGATAAAAAAGAGAAAAGAAAAACAACAGATAAAAAGGGACGAAGAGAGTATTATAGATTTAGTTTATTGGCAAGCATGAGGATTCTTTCCTTGCAAAACTTATTAGTATTTTTTTAGAGCTTTTTTTTGGCAATAAGAAAGGGAAGTATTTTTTTAGAGTTTAATGAGACAAAGGCCCATGAACTTACACAAAACGACCAAATAGGTTCTTAATTTTTTATTTTAGCCAAATAAGCCCCTGAACTCTTTAAAAAAGCCAAATAAGCTATCTTTCTAAGGCTAAATGCTCAAATAAAGACTAAACATTTCAAGATTTTCTCAAATAAGAATCAAAATACACAATTTCAACAAATTAGAATACATGCTTAATATTTTTTTACAAAATACTTTCCACCTTTAACTCTTATATTACTATTTTATATATATTATTATATTTTGTTTATTGAAAATGGTGAGCATGAAAAACATTTCTTTTCTTGCATAACTGATTCATATCTTTTTATATTTTTTTTGGCCAGAACATATCTTTTTATATGAATTTCTGTTTTTTTGATAAACTTAGAAAAGTGAATGAAATTTGATGTTTATTTAAAACATCATACATCACGAAAATCTTTTAGTAATATTACAAGTAAACATTTTGAAAGTTTTTTTTTTAAAAAAAAAATCATTAATTAATTTTTACATGGAACTCGTTTGAGATCATTTTTGAAGGAAAAGAGAAAAGAATAATTTAAAGACCATGAACTAGGGAATAATATTATTGTTAAATAAATGAAGGTGCTTGAATTTTTTGTATAAAAGGCGCGGAAGGGCCAAAGCCAAAACACAACCCAATTTCCTCTCAATCCTCTCAAAGAAATACTAGTAGCATATAAAAGCCACTATACTTCAAGGAAAACATATATTCATATTTCTTGGCTCCTAAATATCTGAATAAGCTTTTTTTTGCCATTGTAGTGTTGTCCATATTGTTGATGGTTACTCCAAGTTGGGGCGCTGTCGCTGATGATAACAATGAGGCTAAGAACCGGAAGCTGCTGCTTGTAGACCTTAATAACCAGGTAGATCAAATTTGTCAATATAATAATCACTCGGCACTACTCCAAAGCGTGAAGCATAGATCTCTTAATCACTATTGCAAAATTATTCTTAAATTATTTAATTTTCATTTTATTTTAATCAAAATGTTGCTCGCTTTTTTTTTTTCTTTAAACTTGCTACAGGGAGGAGAAGCATTGATCGGCCTCGGAGGATCGCTAGGAGGAGCAGAAGGAGGAGCATTGATCGGCCTCGGAGGATCGCTAGGAGGAGAAGGAGAAACATTGATCAACCTTGATGGATCGCTAGTCAGGAGCTGGAGAAGGAGAAGCATCGATCAACCTCGTAGGACCGCTAGGAGGAAAAGAAGGAGAAGCATCGATCGGCCTCGGAGGATCGCTACTAGGAAAAGAAGGAGAAACAACGATCGGCCTCGGAGGATCGCTATGAGGACTGAGGAGGAGGATTGGTTGTAGTGCTGCCAGAAGAATGACAAGGAGGAAACGATGGAGATGATTGCTTGGAGGGCTGCTAGGGGATTTCTTGGATCAGGAAATAAAATGTGTGTGTGTATGTCTTGGTAAAGTAAAGAGTTGGGTTTTATAAAATAAATACATGGGTGTCTCTTGCAACTTGATGCAATATATGTCACCCCTCTTACTTTGTTTGTCATTTGTCTCCTGGTATTTTGTACTATTATAAGTGTGTTGTAATTTAAATTTGAATAAATTCAAAATTAAGTTGGTTTGCAATTTGCATAAACAAATGGTGATTACGAATATTTGGATGTCCATACGAGTTAGGACCTCAAAAGAACTCATTTGACTTTCTGAGGGAGCAAGCCATTCCACTGCCACTGCACCCCAATGATTTTTCCATCCATTAATAAGGTTCTGGCTTTCTTTTTGTTAAACAAAAACTAGAAAATTATTTCATTGCCAAGGTTTCCTTCTTGTTATTCATCCTAAACAATTATGATATATAACTAACTGATTTAATTTTTCTATAATATTGGAGAAGGGATATTGGAAATCACCTATCCCATTTTTGTGTCCCACTCACCAAATTATATCACATGTTGCTACTCCCTTGGTATTATACTTTGTTTGTTTACAAGTTTTAACAAATAACATCAATAGAAGAAAATTAAAAAGAAAAACCCAATTAAACACCAGGTCTAGTCCTAAATTAACAATAAATAATTATATATAAATGTTAGTCCTAAATTTTAGGCTAATTGCTCAAATAAGGGCCTAACGTTTGTCAAAATGCTCAAATAAGGGCCTAATCTTTCCATTGACGCTCGTCGGACCGTTTTTAACATGGTATCACAAGTTGGAAAATCTTTCCATCGCAAGCTTCGAACAATTGGCCAGACAATTCCTATCAGGCTTCCACAGCCGAATGGCAGTAGGTTAAACAAGCGTACACCTCCTAAGCATACGGCAAGGATTGGAGGAACCCCTAGAGAGTTATGCCAAACGTTTTCAAAATGCTTGCATGGAAGTGGAAGGAGTACCCGAGTCAGAGATTGTCCAGGCTTACACAATAAGACTCAACAAAGAGAACCAGAAATTGTTCTATTCTATTCTAGAGTCAAAGATTACGAGGTTAAAGGTATTATGGGACAAAGTGCAAATCTACATAGAAGGGGAGAGACAGACAAAGTTGAGAGATACCTTCTACGGGGAAATAGACAAGGCACTAAAGAAACAAGAAAGCAAACAAAAAGAGAGCAGAGAGGAAGATGGTCATAACAGACCTCGATCCCCTAGAAGGGGGAAAAGTTTCAAAAAAGTGCTCAGGCATAATGCCCCGAGCAATGAGAAGTCCCGATGGGAATACAAGCCCCAGTTTGAAACCTACACTCCCTTGAACAATTCCAGAATGACAATTCTTCAGAACATAAAAACCAGAGATGAAGCCAACAAGATAAAATGGCCAGCACCCCTCAAGCCAAATCCCAAATTGCAGAGAACTGGGAAAAGATGCGCATTCCACCAAGATTTTGGCCATACAACAGAAGAATGTAAACATTTAAAGGATGCATTGGAAGACTTGATCAGGAGAGGATACCTAAGAGAGTACATTAGGAGAGAGGAGGGCGAACGCCAGCCAGACCGATTCAGGATTGATTAGGCCCCCAAGCCAACAACAATGAGCCGCCGCAAATTATGGGCTATGTCGCTACCATAATCGGGGCCACCGAAAGTGCTACGTCCGAAAGGAATAAGAAGGCACACCTCCGGCAAGTCATGTCCCTGCACCACGGCTGTACGCCAGTCCAGAAAGAGGAGCCATCATGGGAAATCACTTTCAATAGCCGCGAGACTGTGGACGGGGACGACGACGGTAACGACCTAATCGTCGTAAAAGTTGTAATAGGAAACTTCCTAATGAGCAGAATCCTGATGGACAGTGGAAGTGCGGTAGACATCCTGATGTATGAAGCCTTCCAAACCATTAACATCCCACACTCGAAATTGACTCCTTCTGATCCAATTTACGGTTTCAACCTCACCCCGATCCCAACTAAAGGCATGATTGAGATCCCCATCTACATGGGTGACGGACCTAACAAGCTCAATATCCTCCATAAATTTGTTGTGGTCGACCTACCTTCCACATATAATGCCCTAATAGGGAGACCGCTCATGAAGATAGCCAGGATGGTAGAGTCGGTTAGCTGCTTGATGGTAAAGTTCCCCACGCCAACAGGCATAGGGTACATGAGCTCGGATAAAGTAACATCAAGGAAGTGCCACTTAGCGTCCCTCACATTCCCCAAAAAGGGGAAGAGAAGAGTAGACATTGATGAATAGCTGGAGGATGACACAACTGGGGGGCAACCCCTCCCAGCAAAGAAAACAAGCGCCATGCAAGTATGCGCCTTGGCTAAAGATGTGGGAGATAAGAAGATAGAAATACCAACATATGATACCCCCCAAGCTGAAGTAGCAATCAAGTTAGAAAGACAAATCAGGAACAGACCAGAGCCCGTTGAAAAGTCTGTTAAGGTGGTCCTACGCACGACATTGAAGACGGTGTCATCCAAATCAGCTCCACACTCGCTCCAGCTGAACAACAAGTGCTTTCAAAGTTCTTACAGGAAAACGCAGATGTGTTCGCATGGTCACCTGATGAGATGCCAGGAATACATCCGGATGTGATCAGCCACAAGTTGAACGTAGACCCGATGTTCAAACCGGTCAAACAGAAGAAACGGCTGCACGCCCCAGAAAAAATCCAAGCAATTCGAGAAGAAGTGGACAAGCTTTTAAAAGCGGGATTCATAAGAGAAGTTCAATACCCGGACTGGGTGGCGAACGTGGTAATGGTGAAAAAAGCGAACGGAAAGTGAAGAATGTGCGCTGATTTCACCAACCTCAATAAAGCTAGCCCAAAGGACAGCTTCCCATTACCATCTATAGACAAATTGGTAGATGCTTCAGCAGGCCACAAACTACTGAGCTTCATGGACGCCTTCTCCGGGTACAATCAGATCCTAATGGACCCGGCGGACGCCGAGAAAACAACATTCATTACAGAAGATGGGTTGCACTGTTATAATGTCATGTCGTTCGGTCTCAAGAACGCAGGTGCGACATACCAGCGTCTTGTCAACAAAGTTTTCAAAGAACAAATAGGCAAGTCGATGAAGGTGTACGTCGACGATATGCTTGTGAAAAGCCCAAACATGAAACAACACTTGGAAGACTTGGCAGAGTGCTTCAAATATCTTAGAGCGTATAACATGAAGCTGAACCCAACTAAATGTACCTTTGGGGTAGAAGCGGGGAAATTCCTAGGCTTCATTGTATCCAACAGAGGCATTGAGGCTAACCTGGAAAAAAAATCAAGGCTATACTGGTTATGCCCCCACCAAGCAAAGTAAAAGATATCCAGATACTGACGGGCAAAATTGCAGCTTTGAACAGATTTGTATCCAAGTCAGCAGAACGGTGTCTGCCGTTCTTTAAGATTCTCAGGACCAAATCCCGTTTTGTATGGACACCAGAATGCCAAGAAGCCTTCGATTAGTTGAAAAAATACCTCACCTCCCCCCCTCTTTTGAGCAGGCATGAGCCAAATGAAGAACTATACATGTACTTAGCTGCAGCAAGCGAGACAATCGCTGCTGTGTTGGTCCGAGAGACCGATCAAGGCCAAGTGCCGGTCTACTACGTGAGCCGAGCGCTACAGGGAGGGGAAGGAAATTACAGCAAAATAGAGAAGGTGGCGTATGCCCTCGTAATGGCCTCCAGGCGACTGCGCCATTACTTTCAGACCCATAAAATTATTGTATTGACAAATCAACCCCTCAAGGAGGTACTGCAGAAAGTGTATTCATCTGGAAGACTGTTGAAATGGAACATAGAACTGAGTGAGTTTGGCATTGAGTACAGACCAAGGAACGCGATCAAAGCACAAGCTCTGGCGGACTTCGTGGCCGAAAGCACATTCCTGACTGAGAGCGAGAACCCACCTGAAAAATCAAAGTCACAAGAAGGGACACCAGCTGGGCATCCCCCAGAGGACAAAACTATTGGGCAACCCCCAACTCGAATTCTCACCGAGCATCCCTCGATTGAGAAAGCAGCGGAAGGCAAAACCCCCACTAAGGAGCAATCCCCAACCAATGAATGACGACTGTTCGTGGACGACTCCTCTACTAAGGATGAGTCAGGGGCAGGGGTATTCTGGTATCCCCAGAGAAAGAAGAGTACCAATATTGCCTGACATTCGGGTACCCGCTCTCGAACAACGCCGCCGAATACGAAGCGATGATAGCTGGAATGGGAATGGCTCTACAGCTCAAGGCAGACCCCATAAAACTATACACAGATTCACAGTTGGCTGCTCAGCAGGTGATAGGCAAGTTCGAAGTGAAAGAGCCAAACCTGGTACAATACCATCAGAAAGCGAAAGCATTGTGAAGCAAGTTTAAAAAGATTGAGGTCATACATATCCCAAGAGCAGATAATACTAGAGCAGATGTGTTGTCTAAATTGGCATCCTCAAATTCAACAGCGACCAGAGGTAAAGTCTTTATGGAATACATAGAAACTCCATCGTCCGCAAGACCTTTGCAGATATGTTACATAGAAGAGGAAGTGGAGGCATCTTGGAAAGACGAAATAGAGAAACATTTGAGAGGAGAACTTCTGCACCTATCCTCACGAGAACAAGCAACCCTCCAACGTCGTGCAGCAATGTACATCCTGATCGATAATATACTCTACAGAAAGTCATTTACTCGCCCACTCTTAAGATGTTTGGATAGTGATCAGGCTAATTATGTCTTGCGAGAAATCCATGAAGGAGTATGTGGGAACCATATAGGTGGGAGGACGCTAGCACAAGTGGCTTTGCGACAGGGATACTACTGGCCAACGATGAAGGCAGACGCCCAAGAGTTGGTCAAAAGGTGCGACAAATGCCAGAAATTCGCAAAAGTCCCGAGACTACCCACGGAAGAGCTAAATGTGGTTAAAGCAGCTTGGCCGTTCGCCATGTGGGGACTTGACATCATAGGACCCTTCCCAAAGGCACCCGGGAAAAAGAAGTACGCCATAGTAGCATGCGACTACTTTACCAAATGGCCGGAAGCTGAGCCATTGGCCAAGATAAACAAAGAGGCAGTGGAGGACTTCATATGGAAGAACATTGTAACACGTTTTGGCATCCCCAACGCTATAATCTCTGACAACGGCCTACAATTGCAAGCCAAACACATTAAGCGCTTCTGCAAGAAATTCCATATCAGGATGGTAGCCAGTGCAGTAGCATACCCCCAGACAAACGGCCAAGCTGAAAGCACAAATGGAAAGATCCTGAGAGCAATCAAAAAGAAATTAGAAAAAGCAAAAGGAAAATGGGTTGAAGAGCTTCCAGACGTTCTATGGGGAATCATGACAACATTTCACAGTGGAACAGGAGAAACCCAATTCAATCTGGCGTACGGCACTGAAGCGGTAATCCCTGCTGAGATAGGAGCCCCAACCTTCAGGACGGCAAAGTTCAACCAAGGCACCAGCGAGGAGGGACTCAGGACCAATTTAGACTTGCTGGAGGAAACAAGGGCAGTCGCCCAAATCAGACAAGCCAATAGGTCTTAGCAGATAGCCAGATACTTCAACAAAAGGGTAAAGAACAGACAATTCCAAGTTGGCGACCTGGTGCTCAGAAGCTGCGAGGCAAGCTGGCCAACGACGAAGCGAAGAAAGCTATCTCAAAACTGAGAGGGACCATACCGAGTGGTAGAAGTTCTAGGCAGAGGGGCATACAAACTCCAAACCATGAAAGACGCAGCTGTCCCAGGATCTGGAACGCCTGTCACCTCAAGAAATATTACCAGTAGAAGACTAGTAACAAGTGTTTCTTTTATGTTTCTAAGTACATTTCCATGTTAACAAGTTTTGTAAAGAAAGGGGACTCACCCCAACATTTCGAATGTATACAAAGCACACCATCAAAAATTCAAATGAGTAAAAATCCAGAAATTTTCAAGTCCAAACATAGTTGCTTTGATCAAAGTTCGAATGGACAAAGGGAGACGTACGAAAAGTACCTCCCATGTACAGATGGCATACCGCCAACAAATAAAGTCCTCCCATAGTAGGGAGGAAATAAAGATCCATAAAGGAACCAAAAATAAACATACGTCATTATCCTGACAAAGGTTATTCGAATTGTTAAACGCAATAAGCCATAAGGGCAGGCCCAAATCCTATAAATGATGGCTGTAGAGCGTTACATAAGAGTCTTAGACAATCATATCGCGCACGAAAGTCCCAAGGGATAACTCACCAATGTGGCGTACGATAAAGCCCCCATAAGGACCCCAAAACCCATAAAGGAAAAGGTAACTAACGCCAGGATGGACTCACATTAGAATCTCAAACGAGGTTCAGTGATCGAGACCGCGGGATACTAGCCTTATGAGGCGTACGATCAAGGTCGGAAAAGCGACCCCCCCCCCCCCCAAAGGGCGTACGACCTGACCTAGCGAAATCGCTAGACATACTCTACAAATAAACCAAGGCAAAGCATAGATATATAAAATAAAATACCATCATAAAATTGGAAACAAAACTTAGATTAACATTTGTGAAAATGCTTGTGATACAACATCAACGAGTAAAAAAGATAAACATTCAATTTAAAATCCCTCATACGAAAGGGGTTGTTCATTACAAATTTGGATCTCTAGAAAACAGGGAGCTCGCCACAAAGGCATTTGGATTTTCCATAGAAGGAGCATATAAAAAGAAAAAAGACAGTGGGACAAGTGTCCAAAATTAAATGCATAAAACGTAAAAAGAGCTTTTCAACTTCAAAGGTTCTGCAGAGGAGTGTGGGCTTAAGGCTGGGCCTGCTCGTCACCAGTCGGGGCAACAACTTCAGGAGGAGAAGTGACAGCTTCTTGACGCACGGCATCTTCAAGATCAGTAGCAGCTTCTTCGGGGGGAACGGCAGCGAAGGATTCAACATCCAAAGAATTTAGGCTCTCCACAAGAGCTGGATGTGTTGACCTCAAATGATACAGCAACCTATTAACAGCATCTCGCCGAGCGTCGACTATTGAGTCGGCCATATCTGCTGCATCTTTGAGGGCTTCATCCTTAGCTGCCAAAGCTTGGGATAAGTTCTGCTGCGCCTCTGACAGTTCCCCCTAAAAGGAAAATGGAGTAAGTTAATTGTAAGGGAAATATTAAAATTCGCAAATAGACAATCAGAGTATACCTCAAGCACCTCAATTGTTGATTGTCGCACGCCCAAATCCTAGACATCCCGATTGTACTTCTCCTCCAACTGTAAGAAATTCTTCTCCAGCGCGGCATAATCTTTCTTTAACAGCTCCAAGTTCTTCTCAGCCGCAGAAAGGAGGCTCGCCTCATCTTCCCAACGCTGCTCGAACTGGTCCCTGGTCTCCCTGATGGCCTTGATATCTTCAGCGATCAAATCCTTTGCTTGCTCGGCCCTAGCAACCTTATCTTCAGCAATCTTCACAAGTTCCTTGTACTTGCCTACCTCATTCTTGAGACCCTTCAGCTCAGCGTTGGTAGCATAACTCGGGGCATGTGTTAGGAGGAACTTCGCGAAATCTGGTTGGTTCAACTTGAGGTGATCGAAGTGACGGTTAAATTCAGAGCGAGCCATAGCCATCACCTGGAATGATTACGAAAATCAATATAAAAATACCAAAGGCAAAGTAAAGAGTGCAAAGACTCGAAACGCGCGATCTTACATGGCAAATGCCAGCGTAATTCATAGCTACGCGCTCGCACTCTTGCAAGGCCTCAAAGATTTCGAGATCAGCGTTATTGCCAAAGTAGAGGCCGTTCGCCATTAGAGCTGCCATCAGATCAGACAGAGCAGGCCGTTCACCCAAGCGCTCGACCTCAGCATTGTACCACCTGGCGAACGACCCACTGATAAGGCCAGCAAAATACCCCGTTCCCCCAGTAGCGGTAGGAAGATTGATTCTAGGAAAAACAGAAGGGGAGGCCGACCTACCACGCCCCACGGACACACGAGCGCCAATAGGTTGTGTGCTGCGGCCGCGCGACGAAGTAACTCCACGAGCTTGGGAACCTCTCCCTCGAACGCCTACTCCAACTCCAGTGACTTGATGACCCAGGTTAGCAGCGCCTGAGAACAGGTCAGCAGTCTATCCAACAAATAGCCATTCACATCTCCTTTATGTATTAGTTGTTTTATTGTAACTTTCAAAGAGTTTTAATATTTCAATGAAAATATGGTTATCAAATGCCTCCATCGAGCATAACACCCAAAAGTGGGCATCCCCCAAAAATATACAGTTGAGCATCCCTCAACTGTATGGATAAGCGGGCAGCCCCCGCCGAAATAAATAAGTGAGTATAACTCAAACGTACGACCCAGGAGGCACCCCAACCTGTGTAAGTCATACGGTTACAGCTTCACCCGCAGTACGCCCAACGTTAAGGCGCATTAAAAAATAAAAAAAAAACTCTCCTCGGTCGCACGACCGTGGTATATCCAAGCGCTAAAAAACACAGAACTCCCACCCACCCGACCATGGCACGCATAATAGGGAGCCGCTCGTCCGATCGCTGTATAACCACCCTCACACCTGGGGGGCAATTGTTGAGTATGCCCCAATTGCCTAACTAAGAGCCCTAAGAAAGCAAACTCAAAGGACATAGCAATAAGGCCCTAGGGGCCAATATGGGCCGGACGACCTTACAAGGCCCATTAAGGCCAAAGCCCGTCCAATAGGCCTCACGCACTCCAATGCCACACGCTTCTGATCCTAAGCGGGTCAACGCGCGGGTCTAACAACCCGACTGCGCCCACGTGTGAAAGTAACCGCCTTTCACACCCTATAAATACCCTAAGATTACCCTATTTGGAGGTATGATTTCTGACCCTACTACTTTATAGCACTGAATCCTATTATTCCTTACCTTTAAGGGAATCTGACTTAAGCATCGGAATGCTAACGCAGGGCATCCCCCTGCCACTCAGGTGTTTCTTGTCTTGCAAACTATCTTTCTAGGGATCAGTGTCCCCGAGTGGTGTCCTAATCTAGAGCAATCTCATTTAGGCATCAACACGGGAACCTTTTCCAGCTTGGTGACACTCCTCATAGATCCTTTGCCAAGCTTGCCAACACTCATGGCTACATAATGACTCTGAAACTCGGCCACACAACTAGTATAGTTATTTCCTCAGCAGCCTTGGCCAAAGAAATCCTCCAAAAGCATGATGCGGTTTTCTCCAATCGAACCATTTTTGATGCCCTTCGAGCCCATCAACACCACCAAGCAGGAGTGGGTTGGATGCCCGTCTCAACGCCCACTTGGAGATATCTCAGGAAAATCTGCAAATTGCAGATTTTCGCTAGTCAGAAACTTGACACTAATCAACACTTGCGGCAGAGGAAAGTGGAACAACTCGTTGCTGATGTTCATCGTAGTTGTTGCGTTGGCGAAGCGGTAGACATAGGCCAAGCAGCTTTCAAAATTACACTTAATTTTATGTCCAATACAATTTTTCTCCTTCAATTTAGCCGACTCCTCTGATCAAACCGCTCAGGAGTTCAGAGAAATTGTGCAGGCCATCAAGGAGGAGTTTGGAAAACCCAATTTTGGTGATTTTTCCCTTTTCTTAGAAATCTTGACTTGCAGGGCATAAGGCGAAGCACGACGATTCTTTTCGGCGAGTTGATGAATCTTTTTGATAGAGTTATCGATAAACGGTTGGAGTTACGAAAGATGAATGATTATGTATCAACTAATGATCTCTTGGATACTCTTCTCGACATCGAAGAAGATAACAAGGAACAGCTCGATAGAAACCTTCTCAACCATTTACTTTTGGTTGTAACATTAATTGTGATCTCCTCTTAAATTATTAATTTCTTTTTACTCATTAATTTATATTGTTTTTGTTGCTAAGCTAAACTTGTTAAGAATTGTGAAACAGGATTTGTTTACAGCCGGAACTGAGACAACTGCAAGTACCACCGAATGGGCGATGGCGAGGTATCTTAAAGGAACAATCAACCATGGCCTTTTTCTAAAGAAACCAATCTTAATTTAACAGCCTTCAGTGATGCGGACTGGGCTGGTAACCTGGATGATCGAACTTCCACCACTGCCTACATCATCTACCTGGGGGGCAATCCGATCTCGTGGAAATCTTCAAAACAAAAAAACCGTTGCAAGATCCTCCACTGAAGCTGAGTATCGCGCCATTGCCAACACCACAGCTGAACTAGTTTGGCTAAAAAATCTTTTGACAGAACTGCAAATTCCTCCTAAGTCTTTTCCAACACTGCATTGTGACAACCTGGGTGCAACATATCTCAGTGCCAATCCAATATTTCATTCTCGGATGAAGCACCTGGCCCTAGATTATCATTTTGTTCGACAACATATTCAAGCTGGCACTCTGAAGATTTCTTACATTCCTACCAACGATCAACTAGCAGATGGTCTCACCAAAACCTTTATCCAGACAAAGGTTTTTGTTTCTTCGATCCAAGAATGGTGTAGCTGATGGCTCCACATTCTTGCGGGGGC